>AWOL01S0051131.1:5063-33018 GCA_000715115.1 Nicotiana otophora | reverse complement strand
AAATAGCATATATGGCAGGTTGGATAGAATAACACGTAGGTCACATAAACCCTATAGGCATGTTCTCAACCCTTTTATGCAAACATTAGAATATACCCGTTTCCCCAATTTCATTAACACACCAATTGTTTGCTTACAAATTATTACAGGCAAAATTAATGAACATAAGTAAATACTATGCACGAGAAAACTGCAGGCCCAATAGCAGGCCTTGAAAGAAAACTTAAGAAGACCCAGCACTGCCCGAGCCTTCCACAAGCTCAACCTTCTATGAATAGCAGGCCCAGATGCGAATTCAGCTCAAAGAACTGGAGGGTGTCAATTGTACAGCCCGAGTCCAGGTTTTGGAACCATGTTAGAACCCAGATGGAGTCTCATTTACCCAACAATGTGGAGTTGACGATTTGACAAAGACACATAGCAAATATGTATAAAATGCTGGACCTACTAAAAACAAATAAGTGACAGAATTTGAAGAAATGCATTTTGTATTTTAGAAGCAGACATAGCAGGATTGATTAAATAAAAGACATACAAGTTAAGAGGATCAATAAGGCTTAGATTCCTCATGGCAAGTTGATATAACAGTATTGACATTTCAGATTCGATCAATTAGCAGGAGATAGTATGTTGAGCAAAAAGAACATATTGACAGAGTTAGGGGAATCAGGTTTTCTGAGGTTATAAGATAAACATATCAGAATGCATAATGCCAAACAAGTCCAGAATAGGGCACTAACCTACATGATTTCAAATGTCTATATGGTACAATGAAAGTTCTAGCATGACAGTTCTAATAAGGTCACAAACAGCATGTCAACATACTAGTAGTATAGCTTGGTCAATAGCATGCAACTTAACATGGTGGGGATAGATCATAGTACAAAGGCTTTATAGAAACTTATGGCATGTGAAAGGTAGATTAGCTACAAATTAACATGTCAGTTGACCATACATAAGAGAGGAAATATGACATTTACCCTAAAGTCTTGGATGATACTAAAGATCAGGATTACAGATAGCAAGGAAACATGTTTAGGCTAGACTTTAAGACAATATGCGATCCATATAGTTGTAACCAGTTTGCAGAAAATAGTCGATTAAACACAAGACTTAGTAATTCATTCAAAACAAAGGAATGGTCTCATAAAAGTTTTAGCATAGTACACAAAGCAAGGCATGAACAGATTCTATAACTAACAACAAGTAGTCAGTTTCATTAAAAGAACATCTACAATAGGCATGCATTGAAACTCAAAACTCAAACATGTTCATATACTAAGAAAAACACAAAGGTATGGAATTGATTCCAAAGGAAACCAAGGAAATTCAGCATAGAAGTGCAAGATATAGTGAAGAACACATATTATCTTAATGCAAACTAAGAACAAACTGGAATCTATCACATGTACTAAAATGCATTCAACTATCAAAGAATAAAAAATGACAGGGAAGTATCATAGCAGTGCAATATCAAGGATTCACTACTAACAAAGAAACTAAATCATGCTCGAAGAATTTTAAACGTCATAGAAAGCACAGAGATATATAGAAGGAAGAATACTGCACATTGCTAGAGTTAAAGGAACTAACCAGTAGCGAATTAGACGAGCAAAAGAATAAAAATTTTAGAATACTGGTAGCAAGAACCCCAAATCTCCGATGCTTCATAGTTCATAAGAGCCTGGTAAGGGCCACAAGTAGTGCTTGCACCAGAGGAGGTTGATAATATTATGGCCTTAGCTTTCGGCCGGCCAAAGAGCCAAGAGTTTCAGAGAAGATGAACGAGTGAAGAAAATATATTGAGCGCAATAGTCGTTAAAACATTTCGGTCCTCTAGAGGGGAATTAGGGAGGGGTTTATATAGTAGTAGATATCAAGCAGTCAAAGAAGGAAATACTGTAAAATCAAACATAAATAAGGAACTAATAACACGCATAATCAATTTAATCGTATTAGGAGAAAAACTAGGTAAACCCTAGTTCATGATGGAGAACCAAAAAATAGTCAAAAATGTCACTGACTCGAACCCGTACGACCTTGCCATAATGCATAATGACCAAATATCGTCCAAATACCGAAGGGTGAAGCTGATCTCCCTTGATTCGGAGATTGATATTTGCCAAAATTGGGGCAAATACTAAGTAATACCATATAGAAGAAAGCAGTAGCGAAGGAACATAAGTATGGTAAGTAAATAACGGGTGAATCCCACTATTAACGAGATTAGGAGAGGGATTGGTGAAGGGCGGCGATTAGGGTTTATCAGAGAGAAAGGGGGAAAGATTGAGGGGTTTAAAGGCGGCGGGAATGGGAAAATGGGGTTAGGGTTAGGGTAATGGGATATGAGGAAGGTGGGGGAATTATTATAGGTCGTTGATCATTTGAGATCAACGGCCAGGATTGAAATGGGAGTGGGGCGGGTTCAAAACGGGCCGCGATCGGATCTTTCAAAAGGGTTGTTTGGTTTGGGCTGCTGAATGGTGTAATGGATATGGGCGAGCTACCTTGGGCCTTGTTTTGGTCCGAAATTAGCTTAAAATTGGGCTAGGATTATTTTAATTAAAATAATTAAATAAAATGTTACTTTTGCAATAAAATGACTGAAAATAATAACTTAACATTTATAAAAACATAAGAAATGCTATTGTAGTATAAACAATGTAATAATTGTAATTATGCATAACATATAGGCTATTATTGCAAAATTACATAAATAACTAAAATATAGATATAATTATATGAAACAATGTAAAATATTTTAAAACATGTATGTGAGTGTAAAATAACAAATTTGGCTGATTACGCTATTGCAAATAATTTAAGAGAATAATTAGTAAATATTCAAGTAATTTAAATGCAAAAAAAAATCAATTTTTAAAGCTTTAAAATTATAAAAATATTATAGAAAATGCTTGTATAAATCTTGTGTCGACAAGGTGGGTTGCTCTGATGGTAAGCACCCTCCACTTCCAACCAAGAGGTTGTGAGTTCGAGTCACCCCAAGAGCAAGGTGGGAAGTTCTTGGAGGGAAGGATGCCGAGGGTCATTTGGAAACAGCCTCTCTACCCCAGGGTAGGGGTAAGATCTGCGTACACACTACCCTCCCCAGACCCCACTAGTGGGATTATACTGGGTTGTTGTTGTTGTTGTTGTTGTTGTTGCTTGCATAAATCTTGTAAATTAAGTAATGGCGAAAAATGATATTTTGAAAGTATATGTACTAATTTTAAAAATATGAGGGAAAAATTGGGTATCAACAACAATAACTACCGCTAAATCCGGAACAACCATCCTACAGTCCACCGCCCAAGGAATAGAACTCCTCTCTGGCATAAGCTCACACGTTAGCGACCTCACCAAAATCTCCATGGTTGGTTGCAATCTATAATAATTAGGTGACTACCATGCCACACCGATAAAAATCTCCCCATGGGGTATGCTCCCACAACCATTCCGCACTAGGTGGCAACGGCCGCATTCCCATACCACCGACCGCGCTAGTTTGTAAGGTAATTCACAATCCGCAAACTAATACAAAATACTTCTTCCACTGAACACCATTCTCAAGCGACACTAAGATAACGCTAGCTTGCTCTAAACATCTAATTTTCTTTACTCCTCACCCGAGCTTGTGATATTCTTATCAAAACCGAACTGCAACCTTGACCTTCAACTTCCAGTTTCCATGACACTCACTGCATCAATCATGCTACTACATGATAATACACGTATTCACTATAACCATTAAACTACTAGTTGAATAAGTCACTCCATGGGCATTTAACTTAGCTTATTTCCGAAGAACCAATGCAACACGCAACTGAATTCCCAGACCGCGGAGATATACCGACCTCAAGTCGCGATCTAAATGGCTATGACTTTTCCGGAATCCGTTTACACAACAAGACCGTTTGAATTAAATACCTCCCGAATCAATCAACTTATGGTGGATGTGTCAAGCCCATGAGTACAACCACAAACCATATGTATAACTTCACGCTGAAGGAACTGATCACTTCCAAAATCATGTTGATTCAACCATTACTAACCGACCCAATTCCTTTAAATTTACTCTTGACTTGCCTTGGAAATAATAGCATCTCCAATCAAAGCACCACGAACTAAATCCATCTTTACTCATCCTGAGTGACCCGAATCGCGAGACTACATCGTCTTAATACTCATAAATCATCTCTTACCTCATCATGCGCACAATGGAGTCTCTAAATGGTATACCCCTTCCATAAGACTTCCCACAATTCCGGAACTGTTTTCTTCCTTTTCTCCAATACTGCACCGCTTACCCGGTAATAACATAGAACACTTTAAGTCCCGTTCGCAGTCAACCGCAGAACTCGATCTCTCAACCATAAAACAGACACAAAATCCTTAAGTAACAGACTTAAATTCTTCAACTCACTGAACCGTTGTGAAGAGTTACCCACTCCAATATGGTCTCAAATATGTAACCAAACTCCATTGCCCTGCTAATATATGAATACAATCGTCTGAATCTACACATTACCTCCACAAGAAGCATAACTCTAAGTCTTTCCAAAACCTGCACCTGATTTGATTAGAAGAAATATAGCACACATTTATCATATCCTCTGCTCGAATTACCGCTGATGTTTTCTTTTTATTATGCACAAATAATCTACCAATGTGCTGATAACCAAAAGTTGCATAAGCCGACAACCATGCGATCTAATCGTAGACGGTAGGGCTCCCCCAATTTATTTTAAGCTATAATCACAAAATGTTGAGCCCACAATGATTACTTCTTCTCGATTACCATGATCTCACACCGTTAACCGGCCAAATTTCTCGAAGTGTTTTGTTAAATCTATTCATGAACATTCTGAATCATCAGCCACGATCTCATGTCCGACCTCTTTCCACGACGTTGTATAAGTCTGTTCCTTCCTCATTAACATCCACTGAGAGTTAAACAATATCATCCAAACTCAAGTCATAACATCCACCCCTCTTTATTTCAAAAAACTCCTTTCGGCCATATTAAATTTTCTCCATACAGTAACCATCATTCCCAATAGGATACGTAGACCAAACCACCTTCCATCACAATTTCCAAATCGTTCAACACTTTCTCAAGGTACGTGGCTATCCTACCACAAAATCTATATGATACTCTACCTCTCCCACTTCGGTTAAACCATCTCCTTTAAGCAACTTCCCGACTTCCGCTTCTCATACTTGACCTGCTAGTAATTTAACCACAGTAAGACACCTCCCCATGTCCTTCCTCATTCTTCATTACCCAAATATTATATCAAATCAAAATCCATCTCTGTAACACCTGAACTAACAAATTGCAACCAGCCTTAAGCCTCCTGAAAGATCATCTTCCTCGAGCTGTCATATTAGAAATACCAATTCGACCATGCACCACTGCGCACCACAGCTCCGGCACCATTTCACTACACCTCGCCCTGAAGGCAAAAATCAAAAAGACCCTAGCGCATGCAAACCAAAAATGCATTCAAACAAGGACGACGACGCCGCTTCACAATGAAACTTTGACCACGCTCGCAAATACCAAGTCTCTTTACTCCATCAACCCAAACCTGAACATTCATACTCCAATTATCTTTCCTTTGCTGGAATTTAATACTGAACCTCAAAATCATGCACTGAGAAATCCTCCTTCCGAGCCATTCAGTGGCTTAACACGTAGACAGGCACCCTACCATTACACCAACACCGTACATAGCCTCAAAACCGTAGGAATTACAGATACTGAACTCAAATGACAGAACCTCCTTTCGCGAGAAGATGATAATAACTTGTTTGAATGCGCTGGGAGAAACATCCCGCTCCATGTCTGTAGTACCACTGAAACTCCTTGATGCCCAATAGACACGAGCACTCAACATCGTGTAAGAATGCGTAGGAAGGGAATAAAGGCACAAGCCTTAACGGAATCAAACCGCACGATAAAGGAATCAAGAAGGAAAATGCTCCTAACAGCCCTGTAGCCTCTCGAAGATAAGTACAAACGTCTTCGTACCAATACACAAGACTCTACTAGACTTGTTCATGACTCGTGAGACCTAAGTGAACCTAGTGCTTTGACACCATGTTGTCACGACCCAAAATTCTCCATGGGTAATGATGGCACCTAACGCCGCCGCCAGGCAAGCCAACGGTGATTTACCAATTCAATTATCCATTTTAGTATCTTTGTAATCAAATTTTTTCCTTAATTACACAGTAAAATAGAATTTACGGAGTAATTGAAAGTAACTATGCGAACCACGATAAATAACTAACCTGAAAGAACCCCCAAAACCTGGTGTCACAAGTGCATGAGCATCAACTAGGAAATATGATAAATGCAACATCTGCCTGGAATACAAATTAGACAGGAGTATGTAAATAACACTGATGGAGACTTTGTATGCTGCGGATTCATAACATGGAATGCAGCTCACCGTAAGTCCCTAGAATAGCTGCGCCTCTGCGACCAAAAGTTCACTAAACATACATGTACCTGGACAAAAATGTGCAACAAGTGTAGTATGAGTACGTAAATTAATTTGTACCCAGTAAGTATTAAGTCTAATATCGAAGAAGTAGTGATGTGAGGTCGACTTTGACACTCACTATGGGTCAATATTATTAAAATAGAAATAATTAAATGGATATGGTTTATGTGAATAACAGTAATTTCCTTAACAAGCAAAAATAAATAATTCTTTCAAATTCAATAATTTCCAATTAATCATTTATCTTCACAAGCTGAAATAGAATTTCAAGGTATCATGTAATTATTATTATTAAGCACGATTTCTGCCGAGGTCGTACGGCCCGATCCAAAGTGTCGTGCACACTATCGAGGGACGTGCGGCACGATCTATAGATGCATCATTACTACCGAGGCGTTCGGCTCTCTCCACAAGAAAGGAGGACATTTTCTTATGAACCTCTGGAATGAGAAGTTATTATAAGGCTAACATATACGGATGTACAATTTCTATTAACAGTCAAGTAATTTGTAACAAAGTTCAAGTATATGAAATTCGGTCATTTACTATTTCCTCTAACAATTTCCAATATAATTCTAGTACATTAGTTAAATAAAGGATGCAATCATCACAAGTAATTCATGATTTGAGTCCAAAACTACCCGGGCATAGCATAATTAGTGGTTATGCATGGACTCTCGTCACCTCGTGCGTACGTAGCCCCCACAATTAGCAACAATTATAAATTTAAATCACCTATGGGGTAAATTCCTTCTTACAAGGTTAGACAAGAGACTTACCTTGCTCTAAAGTTCCATAGCCGGGTCCAACAACACTCTAACAACTCAAACCAATGATTTTCGATCCAAAACTATGCAAACAATGTGAAAACCAATCAAAATGTATACTCCAATGCTTGAAATTTAACAATTTATAAAACGTCTCAACTCCGCTCGAAAAGTTAGCAGTGGGGTCCACATCTCGGAACCTGACGAAACTCATAAAATCTGACAACCCATTCAATTACGAGTTCAACCATACTAATTTCATTCAAATCCAATTCTGAATCTGTATTCAAAACTCAAAAATTCATTTTGTGAAATTATAGAAATTTCTTCCTATTTCTTCTTGAAAAATCCATAATCTAACGTGGAAAATGAAGAGTAATCCATGAAATATAATCACAAATGAGTCAAGAATGCTTACCCCAAGTTTTGTGGTGACATTTCTCTCCAAAATTGCTAAATCCCGAGGTTCCCAACAAAAAATACGAAATAATGGCTCAAAGGTCCGAAATAGAGGACTTACAACACTGCCCCGACTTCCTTCTTCGCGTTCGCGAGCCTCCCATCGCGTTCGCGATGAACAAAATGCTCAAAAGCCATTTGCAAACTCTTCTCAGACAGCCTCTAGTATAATGATCTTAACCTTTTGTACAGAACTCCAAAGCACAAATGGTTTGACTTTCTAGAAAATAGACATCAAGGGCTATAATTCCTTCTTTTCAAAGCTTCATAACTTTTCAAAGCTTCCAAAGTCAGACGAAGGACAGCAGAAATTCCTTCTTTGCGAATGCGAATAACAAAGTCCCAGCAGCAAAATCCTTCTTCGCGAACGCGAAGAACAACACCAGAACCAGCAACCAACAACATCAAAACACCCAAACTTGGTCCTGAACCACCCGGAATCATATTTGAGGCCCCCGGGACCCCGTCCAATCACACCAACATGTCCCAAAACACGACACGAACTTTTTCGAGGCCACAAATCACATCAAAATACATCGAAACCATGAATTACACATCGATTCAAGCCTAATAAACTATTGAACTTCTAACTTCCACATTTGATGCCAAAACCTATCAAATCAAGTCTGTTTGACCTCAAATTTTGCAAAAAATTCATAATTAACATTACGGACCAATTCCCACTTCCGCAATCGGAATCCGGCCCCGATATCAAAAAGTCCACTCTCGGTCAAACTTCCTAAAAATTCAACTTTCACCATTTCCAGCCTAATTTAGCTATAGGCCTCCAACTTCCCCCGTATCTTTTTCTGCTTATGTCAATTGCCGGGAGGTTTTGTTTGTGGTTTCGGAGTGAATTAGGATACTTAGTCCTTAAAACAGAATCGTAAGTTCTATGATTTTGACCACAGTTGGAACTGTGTGAAGACGACTTCGGAATGGCATTTTATCGGTTCCATTAGCTCTGTTGGGTTATTTCAAACTTAGGAGAGTGTCTGGATTGTATTTTGGAGGCCTTTAGCTAAATTGGGATTGAAATGGGGAAAGTTTAATTTTTTGGAAGTTTGACCGGAAGTGGACTTTTTGATATCGTGGTCAAATTTTGATTCCGGAAGTTAGAGTAGGCCCGTAATGTCTAATATGACTTGTTTGCAACATTTAAGGTCAATCGGACGTGATTTGATAGGTTTCGTCATCGGTTGTAGAAGTTTAAAGTTTCAAAGTTCATTAAGTTTGAATTGGAGGATAATTCATGGTTTTAGTGTTGTTTTATGTGACTTGAGGGCTCTACTAAGTTCATGTGGTGTTTTAGGACTTGTTGGTATGTTTGGTTGAGGTCCCGGGGGCTTCGGGTGAGATTTGGATTCTAAACGGATCAATATTTGGACTTGCGTAGCTACTGATGTTTTTCAACTTCTGGTGTCATCGCACCTGCGGTGGAGTTGGTCGTAGGTACAGACACGCATGTGCGCACGGAGGATCGTATAAGTGGATTTGGGCAGCCCAGGCTGGGTTCGCAGATACAGAAAGATTTATGCTTAAGCGGCCTCGCTTCTGTGGTGGGAAGGTGCACAGGAGCGCTGAGGTCGCAGGCGCGACTCCTTGGTCGCAGGAGCGTATCCACATTTGCGGTCCTCCTCTTGCAAATGCGGATCCAAGGGACTTAAGTCAAGTCCGCACTTGCGATAGAATTTTCACAGGTGCGGCGTCGCAGGTGCGACTGGAAGCCCACAGATGCGAAATCGCTGGGCAGAAAAGGGCCAAGTTCGAGGGTTTGATCCCATTCTCATTATTGGGACTTTGAGAGCTCGGATTGAGGCCATAATTCAAGAATATTTTAGAGAGAACTTTGTGGTAATGATTCTTAACTCTTTTATGGTTATATTCCACTAATCTATTTGTTTGAATCATTTAATTAAGGAATTTGGTTGAGAAATTTGGGGAAAAAGGTTGGACGTTCTTCTACTAAGTTTTGAGTTTTGATTCGGCTTTTTATATAGGATATGGATAATTTTTGTATGAGTGAACTCGTGAGTGAATGGGCGTTCATATTTTGTGATTTTTACCTAATTTTGAGATCTGGGCCGGGGTCGACGTTTTAGAGCGATTTTCAAATATTTTGTTAAAGTATTGATTTCATTAATTAGACGAGTCTATTATAGTTGTATTTGTGATATGCATTTGTGTTTGGCTAGAAATGGGCCATTCGGAGTCGGATAATCGAGGAAAGGGCATTCTTACGGATTGATTGATCTTGATTCGAGGTAAGTGACTTGCCTAACCTTGTGTGCGGAAAATCACCTTAGGATTTTGTACTATTATGATATGTGAGCGATGCGTACGTGAGGTGACGAGTGCTTACATGGGCTATTTGTGGTAAAACCCGATTTTTTTACTGAGTAGTAACCTATTTTCATCTTAATTGAGTTATGCCAGCATGTGTAGTTATCCTGCTTAGTCTAATAATGCATGTCTATGCGCTTTAACTGCTTATTTGAACTCTGTGCAGCATTCCTAGTTGATTTCCTATTTCTCGTTGATTTTATTAGTCTTAACTGTAGGATTCTTGTTGTAACTGTTGTATTTATCAGTTTGAGCTGTGTGTTTACTTTTGAGAATACGAGGTGGTACCTCGGGAGTTCTCCCTGTACATTTACTTTTGAAACTACGAGGCGGTACCTTGGGAGTTCTCCCTGCACATTTACTTTTGAGACAACGAAGCGGTACCTCGGGAGTTTTCCCTGCATATTTAGTTTTGGGACTACGAGACGGTATCTCGAGAGATCCTCTATTGAGTATTTACTTTTTTGTTGTTATTGCTTTGTGAATACTTTCTGTTAACTTCTCCGTTCTACTTTATTTTATTATATCATTTATCTTATTATTATATCCCAGTAGGGCCCAGACCTAATCTCGTGACTACTCTATCGAGGTTAGGCTTGGCACTTACTGGGTACCGTTATGATGTACTCATGCTACTCTTCTACACAGGTTTTGTGTGTAGATCCATGTGCTTCTTATCAGCCCCACTACTAACTGAGAGTGCTTGCTGCTGTATGGAGACATCAAGGTACATCTACCATGTCCACAGACCTCGAAGTCCCCCTCTATTCTCTCCTATGTCATTTACCTTATGTACTTATTTTATTAGACTCTGGTGTATAGAGATACTAGTTTCCTTCTGTAGGTTATGACTTATGATGTTCCGGGTTTTGGAAATACTGTGTAATACTAGAGTGTTGGTTATTGTACTTGCCGAGCGGCATTGTTACTAATAATTTAGTTATTTATTGCAGTTAGTTGTTATGTTTTACTTTGATTTTGTTATTTTCGCATTTTGTTAGGCTTACCTAGTCGTAGAGACTAAGTGTCGTCATGATGTCTTAATGAGGGAGAATTGGGTCGTGATACCTTTGATCGAATGCCACACATTTTGATAGTTTAGGCCACACTTTTCTAGGATGGCTAAAGGCCTACAATGTTGTAGTGATAATCGAGATACATGCAAGTTGACTTGGACAAAAATAAAAAGAGAAATACTCTAATATTGGACTCCAATATTCACACATTAGTTCAAAATTAATTAACATCATTATTTTCAGCATCTTTTAAACTCTTCCGAGGATCTTGTGTAAATACCCTAATCTTCCTTCTCCCAAGTCTCCACTCAAACCACGTCATATATCATCCTCGAAATCCTTCATATATATTAATACTTCCTCTTAGGATATTTCATCGATAGGAGCTAAGAAAGGAAGAGAAAGACTTTGGTGAATTGTAAGATTTTACCTAGTTCTCTAAGCCAGAAAATATGGGGAAGAAGATCACAACTGGTCAAGCTTCAACATCATAGAATATATCTAAGAATAACAACCATAGTATTATTCATGACAACAAGAAACAACTCAACAACCTGATCAAATTCTTGAAACCCAAAGTTTATATCACAAACTCTTCAAACTTCAAGAATCTTGTTCAACAACTCACTGGAAATGGATCATCAAGTCCTATGATGTCATCCCCATCACCTCCTGATCATCATCAGCATGATCAACGGTTCCAATTCATTGATCACCAATATCAAGAATATAGCCATGAATTTGTTGGGAATAAACCCTCTACAAAAATAATATTCACAGTAATAAAAAAGGAATAATATCTTACTCTTTGTTGGTGTGTAGAAATGAGAGCTAAAGCTCTCCTTTTATAGCCAAAGCCTCACTCTCTGAATCCTACTATATTTGATAATTTGCACAAACTTTTCCTTCTTTTCTTCAATGTTAACAATTCAACAAAGNCTTTTATAGCCAAAGCCTCACTCTCTAAAGCCTACTATATTTGACAATTTGCACAAACTTTTCCTTCTTTTCTTTAATGTTAACAATTCAACACAGTTGGCTGCCAAACCAAAGAAACTCTCAGCCGAATGTTTTCTTTAGGCACATGCCTATTAATTTGGCTTTTGAATGAGATGGACCACATCAATCTCCCCCTCCAGGCTCATTCATCTAGAGGAGGTAGCACTGTATTCTAGTTTGAGTGCATGCCGATAAGTGCTTTGCATAGCGCGAACTTGTCTCTTAGTACCATCTTGTTCAGCATATCTGAAGGATTCTCACTTGTATGGATCTTCTTGACCTGTATATATCCATCCTCTATTCTTTCTCGAATTCATTGATATCTCACGTCGATATGATTCGTCCTTGCATGATACATGGGGTTTTTGCTTAGGTCTATTACACTTTGACTGTCACAATAGACAACATACTTGTTTTGATGTAGTCCAAGCTCTCGAAGGAACCGTTTCAGCCAAACCATCTCCTTGCCGGCTCCAATAGTGGCAATATATTCGGCTTCATATGTATAGAGTGCAACACACTTCTACAACTTCTACTTTCATGATATAGCCCCCCCTAAAAATGTGAATAGGTATCCTGTAGTAGATTTACGACTATCAAGATCACCTGTAATATTAGCATCCGTGTAGCCCTTCAAGATTAGATCAGATCCTCCAAAATACAAGCAATCTCCTACAGTACCTCTTAGGTACCTAAGTATCCACTTGACTACTTCCCAAAAGTTCCTTTCTAGGATTTTCAAGGAATCTACTAACAACACCAACTGCATGAGCAATATCAGGTCTGGTGCATACCATTGCATACATCAAGCTTCCGACTGCTGAAGAATAAGGAACTCTAGCCATGTTCTCTTTCTCCTTCACTGTTGTAGGACACATCTTCTTGATCAACTTCAGATGACTAGCGAGAGGTGTGCTGTCTGGCTTAGCACTTTTCATGTTGAAGCATTCGAGTACACGTTGAATGTACTTCTCCTGAGATAGCCACAACATTCTGTTGTATTGCTCTCGAACTATCTTCATCCCTATAATTTTTTGTGTTAGGCCTAAGTCCTTCATATCAAATGACTTGGACAAATCTCTCTTCAACTTTGCAATCAGCTCTTTGTCTGATCCTACAATCAACATGTCATCCACATACAATAATAATATAATAAAGTTATTATCATAAAATCTTTTGAAGTATACAAATGGATCAGAATAGGTCTTTATGTATGTTTTAATTTTCATGAATGAGTCAAACTGCATGCACCACTGCCTTGGTGCATGCTTCAATCCATAGAGACTCTTATTCGATTTCCACATCATGTGTTTCATTCTAGCTACTTCAAATCTTTCTGGCTACTCTATGTAAATCTCCTCTTCCACATCTCCTTGAAGAAATGAAGTTTTCATATCCAATTGCTCCACTTCAAGATCTAGGCTAGATGCATAGCTCAAAATCATTCGAATAGAAGCCATTTTGACAACATGTGAGAAACTTTCATCAAAATCAATACCTTTCTTGTGCTCTAAGCTTTTAACCACCAATCGAGCTTTGTATCTGACCAACTTGCCATTTGCATCATTCTTGGGTTTAAATACCCACTTACATTTGAGTGGTCTTTTACACTTTGGAAGTTCAACTAGCTTGTACGTGCCATTTTGCTGTAGAGATTCCATTGTTTTCTTGCATGGATTTCATCCACTAGTTCTGTTCTGGATAGGACACCACCCATTTAAGGCTTTCTGGCTCCCCTTCATCACTGATGAGGACATATTCTATGGAAGGGTACCTGTATGACTCTACCCTTGGCCTCTCTGATCTCCACAGAGGTTGAGGTTGTTCTTCTTCCTAAGCAGGGTAATCCACTTGCTCAACATCATCATCAAGTTGCTCCCCTGCTCAATAACCTCATCAGGCTGCTCCACATTCTCGGCAACCTCGTCGGTCCTACTTTCTGCACTTGTGGGATTATTAGAAGTCGAAGGAATAGTAACAAGGTTAGGAATTATACCATTCTTGGACTTCACTGCCATATATCAGCGGCAGTTCCAACTTCACTTTCTCGAAAGATTACATCTCTGCTTCTGATGACCTTCTTCTTTATAGCATCCCACAATTTGTATTTGAACTCTTCATCTCCATATCCAATGAATATGCACGTAACAGATTTATCATCCATCTTTATTCTCTGCTCCTTTGATACATATGCAAAAGCTATGTAACCGAACACCTTCAGATGCGAGTAGGGAACCTTCGTGTTGGTTCAAACTCTCTCGAGGATATCAAATGCCAACGAAACTGATGGACTCCTATTGATCAGGTAACAAGCTGTCTGAACTCCTTCACTACAGAATGACTTAGAAGTTTAGCTATTTTGAGCATGCATCTCACCTTCTTAACAATGGTGCGGTTCATCATCTCGGCTATGCCATTATGCTGTGGGGTTCTATGAAATGTCTTTTCATGTATGATCCCATGACTTGAATAATACTCTTCAAATTCCCTTAAAGTGTACTCACATCCATTGTCACTTCAGAAATGCTTTAGCTTTCGACCCATCTCCCTTTCCACTAGAGCATGACACTTCTGGAAAACTTGAAACACCTGATCTTCATTTTTCAAAATATAAACCCATAGTTTTCATGAAGTATCATCAATAAAAGTAAAAAAATATTTGTTACCGCCTATCGATTCAATTTCTATTGGACCACAAACATCAGAATACACCAAATCAAGTATATTCAATTTTCTTTTAGACGATGTCTGAAATGAGACTCTATGCTACTTACCCACTAAACAATAGTCACAAGGTTTTACCGTTGTACCTTTGGCATAAGAAATGAGTGATTTCCTGACAAGAATATGCAATCCTTTCTCGCTCATATGACCCATTCTTTTGTGCCACAAAGCTATAGAAATCTCATCTTGTACCGCGTTCAATTCACCTTTGAATATTTGTTCATTTTTCCTGTACAACATTCCACGAGCAACTCCTTATGCAATCACCAATGATCCCTTGGTGAGTCTCCACTTTTTATTTGCAAAATAGTTCTCGTATCCATCCTAGTCTAAAGCAATTCTCGAGATCAGGTTCATCCGCAAATCAGGTACATGCCGCATGTCCTTTAGAACCAATGTGCATCCGACATTTGTCTTGATACGAATGTCGCTGATCCCCACGATCTTTGAGTAACTCGTGTTACCCATTCTCACATTTCCATAATCACCTGTTACATATCTGCAAAAGTTTCTCTTACCAGTGTGGCATGGTAAGATGCTACTGTATCAACCACTAATTCCGACTCTGGACCTGACAAGTGCTACTATATCAACCACCCATGCTACTATTTTCATCATTCTTCTTGCCACTACTTTCACCTTTGCCCTTCTTTGGATTTGGGCAATCTATTTTCAAGTGACCTAGTTGATCACAATTGTAGCAATTTCTAGCTCTTGATTTGGATTGTGTCTTAGACTTCCGACGAGCTCCAAATCTAACATAATTGCTCGAACTCCTTTGATAACTCCTACCTCTACCTTCTGTGATGTGAGACTGTCCTTAATTTTCAGTATTCTTTCTCATCTTCTCGTTGAGTAGAAGAGCCGACATGACATCTTTCAACTCAATGGTAGTCTTACCGTGCAGGATGGTTGTTGCCAAATTATCGTACGAAGATGGTAACGAGTTCAATAGAAAGATGGCTTTATCTTATTCCTCGATTTTCACTCCAAGGTTGGCGAGATGTGTGTTTAGTCCGTTAAACACATTTAATGTGACAAAACATTAGTACCTCACCCATGTGTAGGGCGTGTAACTGCTTCTTTAGGTACAATTTATTTGTCAGCGTTTTGGACATGTATAGGCTTTCCAACCTTGTCCAAATGCCACATGCGGTGTCTTCATCATGATATTATTTATCACATCATCTGATAAGTGCAACCTGATTGCACTAGCAGCCCTTTCATCCAAGTCTGCCCAATCCTCAGCTTTCATGGTATGAGGCTTTTTGACATCAGCATCTAGTACCTTGTGTAATCCTTGTTGGATAAGCAGATCCCTCATCCTTCTTTGCTATGTTGAGAAACTGTTGACTTCGTTGAATTTTCCTACCTCGTACTTTACTCTGGACATGTTTTTTTCATGGAGTATAGTACTACCGACAGTGAATAGTACTTCTACGAACGAGCAGAACTTGTGCTCTGATACCAGTTATTGGGAATAAACCCTCTACAAAAATAAATATTCATGGTAATAAAAGTTGAGTAATAACGTAGCACCGAGATACAGCAATTAATAAGAATAAAGAGTGACAACGATACCCAGATTGTTATGTGGAAAACCCTTTTGAATAAGGTAAAGCCACGACCCCGAGAGGAGAAACGGATATCACTATAGCAAAGAAATTTATACTTTGTAGGTCCGAGTAAAATACTCCAAAGACCACTACAACACTCAAAAGAAATAACCCTCTTTTGATATTCTCACCTGACTATAATATCGCTCACTCTCTATTTTTCTCACAGACTATTTTCTTATACCCTGTCTGTGAAATCTCACTCTTTCTTCCTCTTTGTCGGTGTATTGAAATGAGAGCTGAAGCTCTCCTTTTATAGCCAAAACCTAACTCTCTGAATCCTACTATATTTGACAATTTGCATACACTTTACCTTCTTTTTCTTCAATGTTAAAAATTCAACAAAGTTGGCTGCCAAACCAAAGAAACTCCGAGCCAAATATTTTCCTTAGGCACATGCCTATTACTTTGGCTTTTGAATGAGATGGACCCCATCAGAATTATACATAGATTCATTAGAAGGATGTATACCATCATACATTTGAAGGTTCTTTCCAAGAACCATCTTTCAGTTTGTTGGATAGTAATAGTTTTTCCAATATGGGAAGCCAAAATCCAATGGATTTTTCTGAAGAATATTGAAATATCGAGACATGGCTATTGGAGATGGATTCATATACTAGCTATCATCATCAGTATGAAGGACATATTCCGTTTATTGATCAAGAACAAGTTTCTGTTGATGATTATGGTTATGATTTATCCAGTCTTTTGTGAGACTTAATTAGCTAATAAATGTCGCGTGTGCATGATTTTCTAGACTTCGTACGTATTATTCATATAGCTATACATAGAAACTACTGTAAATGGTTGTACATATATATGTTATACTTTTACATCTAGTTTGTTGCTTTTTCTCTTTCTAGATCTCGATGTAGAGAGAGATGTAGATTGTTAATTTAATAATTATTAAGTGTGGAGTGATCAATATCAGTTGATGTACATTTCTTGTATGTAGAAGAAGCAGTCTTTGGATTTATTATTATGTCGTGAATATTATACATATGTGCATAGCTTTTGATCATATATATGAATGTCTATATATATAGTTTCAGCAGTAAGTTCTTAATTAGAAATGTCGGAATTTTTATATATTCCAAACTCTGTATGGTAGCTTTATGACGTTGGTTGTGTCACATTAGGTCGGAGAAGTTATATTCAGTGTTTCAAGTCGGATCTCTTTTATGTGCAATCCAAATTTTATAGATAGTTCTTCTTATTCCTTGTGAATTTAAGTTATATACATTATCACTATATCAACCTTTTTTTCTCCTCCTCCTTCTTCTTGTTGGACCCTCGTTCTCTTGCTCTTTCCCCTCTAGGATATAATGGTGTATTGTGTGGTCTAATGGAGGTTTTAACTTTAATGCCTTATAGTAAACTTAGGTTTTCTCTTCCATGGAATTATATATGGAGTTTTCTCCAATAAACTTGCCCAAATATGACATTAATGTCGAATACGATACCTTTCTCATTTTCGTTTAAGTAAATTGTAATTACCTATTAAATTTTAAAAGTTAGCAATTGAAGTATTACCATTCATCTATTGATTATGAGATAGAGAGTCTTTTCCTTATAAAAGCAAAAATCAATATGGGAATTTGAAGAAAGTAAAGATTACCCCTAAATTATTCTGATTTATGATATACACTTTCTTTAAACAATGAGACACTTTACCTAGCAACATCGTATAATGTGCGACTATCTTCTTTCAATTTCCAATGTCTCGCCTTTACGTCATTTGATTGATTTTCTCCTTAGAGTTTTGAAACCTTATTAAATTAATGTAACTTGTGTTTACCCTAAAAACGGATAACAATTGAATTTATACGTGATTTTAAGGATACGTGATATAACTTGGCACAAATTAAGAGAATATATTAATATTGAATTTGACGATAAAAGAAATAAATGAAAACCAAATGAATTGAATAGCCTTGGCTGATGAATTCAATCACCTTTGAATCAAGAGAAGTTTCAACTTGATATAAGAACAGAGTAACAAGAGAATGAAAGCTAGAAAAAGACAGTGTATTGCTTTATGTTGCGTAAAAGTAATGCCCCTTTACAAATGATCATATCCCCTTTATATAGTAGGGGAGTCCTACTCTTGATATAGTTCTAAATGAAGTAAGAAATCTCATGATTGGCTAATTAATCGGCCTATCCTCGATACATGCCAAGATCTCCGCCGTGATTTACACTCGATCGTGGATATTTCGCCTTTCTGTTATCCGACTCAGCAAGTTTCCCTCGATCTTGCCTGATCTCGACTTTGTTCGGTCTCCAGGACTTGATCATGGCAATATAATTTCACACCTCGGTTTGATATGACTCAAGGTCGGACCTTAATCTATCATATGGCAGTCTAGATTAGTCAAGCAACGGGCGAGCCTGGTTTTGGACGTATACAGATAGTCCCCTCATTTCTTAGAGAGAAAGTGACGAGAAACGACATGAATTTCCAAATCCCGTCTCGATGGGCTATGACGTAAGCAACAAACTTGAATATAACATAAGCGACAAATTGATATCGAAATGTCCCGTCGGTCCAGTTATTACGACATTAAATGCCTGCCAGTCGCTGGTCGGCCACTACCGGTTTTGAACCGTCACCGGTAAGCTATAAGTATCCAATGTTTCTTCATTCAAACTTTACACTCAAAGCTCCTCCTATTCTAGTTTTTCCATCAAAAATCCCTTTGCTTTGCAACTCTTGCACTTAAATTTCATAAACTTTCATCAAACCGCATGCCATCTTAATTCTCTTTCCTCTTGTTCTTCAATGGAGAAAACGTCTAAGACCGTACTGAAAAAGGAGACCGCTTATTCATCACGACTCGCCTGTGGAGGGGGTGTGTCGGAGCCTCACCCTGAGGAATTTGTTCCGGCAGGGTGCCCCACTATTACCAATTTTAAGGTTGAAAAGACCTCATCGGTACCGGGATGATGTGAGCCGGTCTTGAGATACATATGCTCAATCACCGAGGATCTCCTCACCAATGTTAAAGAGGACTTGAACTAGGTCAATTAGCATGTGGTGGTTCCTTCGCCTGAGGAATCGATCACTACCCACGTGGAGGGTTTTATAAGTGTTTACACTGATACCTTCATGTTGGGTCCCTTAGACCCTATCATCATATCCTTTTGCAAGATGTATGATGTCACTCTTGGCTAGATCCAACCATCTTTCTAGAGAATAGTGATTCTCCTCCGACTTTGTGTGAGCAAAATCGAGGGATGTCCCTTTACAGTCGACCACCTTATGCGCCTCTACAGTCTCCAACTCTATCGAGGAGGGATGATCAAGCTTGCTCGGCAGGGCAGTAAGGATCAATTCGCCAGCATAGACGAAGCTCGTAACTGAGGTTGGATGAGCCGATTTGTACGAGTAAAGACTTCGGATCTGATCCCTGCTGAAGACATGCCATTTCCTGAGAAATGGAACATGAAACATAAGTGGTGTTTTGCTTCGAAGGTTCAATCTCGTTGTTTTCCTTCTTATATCTTTCTTCATTGATGTTTTTGGCGTCGCAGTTGTACCCCAGATGCTAGACGCAGTTACTGAACTTAAATAATTGGTCGAGGGCCTTATGTCACACAGGCCGTATTCCGAGCGAGCTTGGATGGAATTATTGAAAGGTCGATGGGGGCCCGCAATCATGGTAAGAGCTTTTCCCATATACATCTGATATCATTTCTTTTTATCATCGGTCCCTGATTCGTTATGTTTTTATTTTACAGGTTTACCAAAGGATGTCAAGATGAGGCCTCCATCAGCTGATGATGATATATACACAAATCCCCATGCTTCAAAATAGGTCAAAGCGAAGGGAAAAAGAAAAGCCATGATTCCCGCGGACTCCAAAAAGAAGAGACCGAGGAAGCGGATGGCGCATAAGCCCAAAACAACTGAGGCCCGAGAACTCTCATCGGACTCACTCAATCGGTTGAGGGACGAGTCCAAAGAAGAAGAAGATTCTAAGCTGGTGGCCCGAGTAAGATGCGGCTCTGAGATGCCTCGACTCATGGAGGTCGTAGTATAGACAATGGTTGAAGTCCCCGAAAGGGTCGAGACCGATTTGGCCCGAGCCAGTGAGGTCGAAAAATAAAGTGTCACCGGTATGTCCCGGTCAGAAGATAACGTACCCAAAGAGGTGCCTCGGGAGATTGTCATTTTTGGGTCGCCCACATTTACGGATTCTATGATTAATGAGGCTCATGCGTTGAAGGGTAAACTTATCGAAATGGCATAAGTAGCAGCTGATCCTTTCAATAACGTTTTTGTTAGCCTCGACTTTACAGCTTTAGAAGGTGCTACCGGTGTGGGCGACTTACTACTGCCAAATAAGGTACCGTCATTGGGCTCTACTGGGTCCTCATCGAGCCCAAAACTAGTGGATCGATTCCCTGCACCAAGTGTTAACTTCGATCACAGGCGATCGATAACTTTCTCTACTCCCGTGGGGGTTGCTAGCTACCTCAGATGCTTAGTGACCGAGGAAGACCAGGTCGTGATAAATGCGGTGGAGGCACCTTGCCTATTTAACGAGGCCCAACATGCTTTGAATCGGGTAAGTTCGAGGTTCACTTCATTATTTATTTTAAACATGAATTTGTAAATAATTCTAACATCTCTCCTCGGGCTTGCAAGCTTTGGTGTTACATCTTGAGGCTTTCTTGAGAATCTGGGAAGAGCACGAGGCTGAGGTCCGGGAACTAACTGAGAAGGGGGATACTTACAAGTTTCTGAGCGAGAAGCTCCGGGCTGATTTAGAAGTGGCTCAGAATGAGCATGCCAGCATGGCCGAGCAGGTATTTCGAGTGCTTCACGACAGTGAAGATGAATTAGAGATAGTAACTAACGATCCGATCCTGCAGGTCTGGCAAAGGCTCGAACAGATAGGGCAGCTCAAGACACAAACAGATGTGATACAAGCCGAGGCTGAAGAATTCAAGAAGAATATGGAAATCTTGGCCACAAAAAAAAAGACTATCCAAGCACAACAGGAGTCGGCCGAGACCCAGCTCCAAGCTGCAAAAGAGAAGGCCTCGGTGCAGGTCAACAAACTCGAGGAGCTTGAATATCAATTGGACTTGGCTATTTTTGATAACAAAAATTTGGCCAATGAACTCGAAGTGGCCATATCCGAGGTGGCCATGGCCAACACCAAAGCCGATGCTAACATGGCCCAGTTCAAGGTCGATGTCAAGGCCATCCAGGCGAAGGCCAAGAGTATGGTGGACCATACAAGATGGCAGGCTCGAAGGGAAGCCCTTGAGGGAGTTCATGCTCAAGGTTTCGATGTCCTGGCCGAGATTGAAAATGATAAAGTAGAGAAAGCCAGGGCCCGGAAGCTAGCCTTTCCTGAGGAAGATTCCGAGATCTTAAAAGAGTCCGAAGATGGGGAAGATCCCGAGGATGGAGATGCTACCTCTGATGAAGACCAGGCCACTTAGGCCTTTATATTTTTTGCTTTCTTTTGCATCTTTTTGAGGTCGTTTTGACCATTGTAAATGTTTTTATTAGGCCATTCTGGCCTTTGTTAAAACGATTTATTTTATATATAAGGCTTTCTTCCCCTTTAGGCTCTCAAATTTTTCCTTTGCTTTATTGCTTATATTCACAAAGATCGGAATGCCTTAGCATAAAATAACTTAGGTTGTGTAAGTCCGGACAAACCCTGCCTTTACATTAATTTATTTTGAGGCATCTCGGGAGTTCATGGTTATCGGGAACATTCTCCAGAAGTAAGTAACTCAAATTATTGTTTGCCAAGGGTAGCCTTTAGAACTAGTTATGGAAATGTTTCTTTTTCGAAGGCCTAGTTTTTGTTACGGATTTCAGACGTCTCCGAGCCGTGTTAATTTGGCCGTAGCCTTTAGTTCAGGAGGTTCCCATTGAGCTTGTTTATTCTTGAGTTATGCAGTCTTGCCCGAGGTAACAATCCCCGAGTGGGGTAGCCGTGGTCTTTAGAAACCGGGGAGTTTCCTAATATGTCTTTTCCCCCCCAAGCCCAGTGACTTGGGCCGTTTGACTTGGATGGCAGTGCCCTAGTGAGGGAGTGGTCGTTCCCATTCCGGTTATGTATTTCCTTTGGGCTCATTATTTTCGAAAGTACGAAGATCTTTAGGGGATATAAAGAGGATAAATTTTCTAACATAAGATGATTGCAAGGAAAGTACTTCTCTTTATTCTCGATAAAAACAGACATACATGCGTACATGTTTTATGCCAGGGCTCGAGCAATCTACGTGGCCATAGTTCGTTTCGACCGTTTGTCCCTTACAATAAATCCTATCTATCGAGACCCTTCCTTCCGAGGGTAGCCCCCCGGTATTCGCGATTGATTGCAAAGGAACCTCGGATATTGTTGAATTGATCTTCGGTGCCGATTCGTAATCAGGCTTGATTCTAAGTTAGCACAATTCATTGTTGCCTCGTTAAAAACCTCGCCGAAAAACCTATTTGGGAGTAAAACTAGTCTAAGGGAAAAAGAGTGCAATACGTGCTTTCAGACCTAAAGACTTTGTGTCGTTCGCCAAAAAATCCATTGTCGTTTCACGTTGACCACCATCAAGTGTTAGTCTGAAAAAAGGAAATGCAATTGGGTCGTACCTTAGCAATAATGCCGTTTTCAATGAGATATATTCCAATTGCTCGGTAGATGTTCTCCATTCATCGTTCCGAACTTGTAGGACCCTTTCCTGATGACCTCGAGAATCTGAAACGGTCCTTCCCAATTCGGACCCAATTCCCCTTTCATTCGAATTTCAGGTGTTGAGGATGACTTTCCTTAGCACTATGTCCCCGACATAAAAATATCGAAGATTGGCTATTCGATTGTAGTATCTCTCGATCCGTTGTTTTTTGCCAGCAAATCTGACAAGGGTGATTTCACGCCTTTCATCCAATAGTTCCAGGCTCGTATTCATGGCCTAGTCATTTGATTCCTTTATTGCATATCGGTACTTGATACTCGGCTCTCCGACTTAGACCGGTATTAGAGCTTCGGCTCCATAAACTAATGAGAATGGGGTGGCCACGGTATTGGATTTCGAGGTTGAGCGGTATGCCCAAAGAACTTCGGCCAGAATTTCCTTCCACTTTGCTTTGGCGTCGGTTAGCCTTTTCTTATTATTTTGGATGATGGAATTGTTGGTCGATTCGGCTTTCCCGTTCCCTCTAGGATGATAAGGGGTTGATAGGATTCTTTTGATGTTATGATCTTCAAGAAATTTGGTTACTTTGCTATCGATGAACTGTTTCCCGTTGTCACACACAATATCTGATGGCATCCCGAACCAACATATGATATGGTCCCAAATGAAGTTGATGACTTCATTCTCCCTAACCTTCTCGGAGGCCTGTTCTTCAACCCACTTAAAAACATAGTCAGTCATAAATAAAATAAATTGATCTTTACCTGGTGCCCATGGAAGAGGGTCAACGATTCCATTCCACATTTCATGAATGGCCATGGTGACAAGACTGAATGGAGTAGTTCCCTGGATTGGTGAATCATCGATGCTTGGCATTTGTCGCATTTTCGAACATACTCTTTCGCATTGTTTTCCATGTTGATCCAGTAATAGCTGACTCTGATTACCTTTTGAACCAATGATTCGACACCGGAATGATTTCCACAAGTGCCCTCATGAACTTCCCTTAGAACATACTCGGTAGCTCCCGGTCAAAGACATATCACTAGTGGACCATCGAACGTTCCTCTAAACAAGGTTCCATCTTCGGACAAGGTGAGTCATGCTGCCTTCGTGCACAGGTCCCTCGATTCATTTGGATCTAGGGGAAGTTTCCCGGTTTTCAAATACTCTATGTATTTATTTCTCCACTCCCAGGTCAAGCTTGCGGAGTTTATCTCGACGTGGCCTTCTTCGACTTCTGACCTCATGAGTTGCACGACGGCCCCCGAATTGAGCACGTTGTCCTCGACCGATGACCCTAAGTTTGTGAGGGCATCGACTTCACTATTTTGATCTCGAGGCACGTGTTGCAAAGTCCATTATTTAAATCGATTCAAAGTTACTTGTAACTTATCTAGGTATTTTTTCATTCATTCTGCTCTCACTTCGAAGGTTCCATTAACCTTATTCACAACAAGGAGGTAGTTACATTTGGCTTTGACTAATTCGAGACTTGAAATCATGGCGTCATATTTGGCTTCATTGTTAGTCAATTTCACAATTCAAATAGATTCTCTAACCACGTTGCCTGTCGGTGGTTTTAGTACGATGCCGAGTCTGGACCCCTTTGCGTTCGATGCACCATCCGTAAAGAGGGTCCAGATTCCCGAGGATATACCCGAGTTCACTAACAACTCTCTTTCGATTGAGACTTAATGGTTGTTCGGGGTCGATATTCAATATCATACCTGCTGATTTCTACGGCCTATTTGGCCAACCGTCCCAAAAGCTCGGGTTTATGCACAATATTTTGCAATGGATAAGTTGTCACAAAATATATGGGGTGACATTGAAATTACGGTTTTAGTTTCCTAGAGGTGCTTATCAAAGCGAGTGCCAATATTTCAAGGTGGGGATATCTACTTTCGGCCTCGCCCCAGGTCCTACTAACATAATAAAGCAGAAATTGCGTACCTTGTTCTTCCCGGACTAGGACTCCACTTACCACTATATCTAATATTGCCTAATATAAGTATAGTTGTTCATCTTCCCTCGGCGTGTGAAGCAGCGGCAGGCTTGATAAGTATTGTTTAATCTCTTCAAAGGCCTGCTGGCATTCCGGAGTGCATGTGAAGTTATTTTTCTTCTTCAACAACGAGAAACATTGATGGCTCTTACCTGATGGCCTCGATATGAATCACCCCAGGGTGGCCATGTGCCTAATTAACCTCTGTATGTCCTTTACGTTGTCTAATACCGTGATGTCCTCGATAGATTTGATCTTTTTGGGGTTGATCTCGATTCCTCAGTTGGATACCATGAATTCGAGAAATTCGCCTGAATAGACCTCGAACGTGTATTTTTCTAGGGTTCAACTTCATGTTGTATTTCCTCAATATACTGAAGGTTTCCTGCAAATGTTTCAAATTTTCCTCTACTCGTAGGGACATAACTAACATATCATCAATGTAAACTTCCATAGATTTCCCTATTTGTTCTTCAAAAATCCGGTTTACTAGGCGTTGATAAGTGGCACCAGCATTTTTTAATCCAAATGGCATTACGTTATAGCAGTAGGTATCATATTTAGTGATGAATGAGGTCTTTTCCTGATCATCCGGGTTCATTAGTATATGGTTGTACCCGGAATAGACATCGAGAAAATTGAGGATCTCGTAGCTGGCTGTGGCATCGATCATGCGATCGATATTAGGCAAAGGTAAAGAATCCTTGCGGCATGATTTATTTAAATCTTTATAATATACACACATCCAAAGTTTGTTCCCTATCTTAGGGACTACTACTATGTTTGCTAAACATTTGGGTATTTTACTTCTCGGATAGATCCTATTTTAAGAAGCTTGGTTACCTCATCTTTGATGAAGGCATGCTTGATCTCGGACAGGGGTCTCCTTTTCTGCTTCACCAGATGGAACTTTGGGTCCAGGCTTAGTTTATGGGTGGTGAGTTCTGGTGGGATGCTTGTCATGTCGAGATGGGACCAAGAAAAGCAATCCATGTTAGCTATAAGAAATTGAATAAGTTTTTTCTTAAGCTCGAGAGTTAACCCCGTGCCCAGGTATACCTTTCGTTCAGGCAGATGTTCGATTAGTATGACTTTCTCCAGCTCTTCAACCATTTATTTTGTAGCGTCAGAGTCATCAAGGAGTGTGAAGGATTGAGGGACTCCATAATCATCTCTTCGTCAGTCCCCTACTTTTCTAGTTGTGTCGAGGCGGGCGTTTGTGATTGCTATATGGCCTCCTGCTTTCCCTTTGAAATTTGACCCCTTCGTCGATGAGAGTACCGATACTGGAATCACTTCGTCAATGGGAAACATATACTTTGCGGCGGGTTTCTCCCTATAAATTATTTTTATTCCCTCAGGTGTCGGAAATTTTAGAACCTGGTGAAGGGTTGAGGGCACTACCTTCATGTTATGGATCCATGGTCTCCCGATGAAGGTGTTATACCTCATATCACCCTCGATCACATGGAACATGGTATCCTGGATGGTCCCAACCACGTTTAATGGAAAAGTTATGTAACGACCCGACTAGTCATTTTAATAATTAACTCCCCATTCAGCAACTTTAGATCCCGAGAAACTTCATAATATGTATTATGACTTGCGTGTGCGGTCGAGTTTGATTTTCGAAAGATTTGAAATTAAATTGAAAGAACAATTCTAATTTTTTAAGCTTAAATAAAAAAACATTAAACGGAGTTTGACTGTTGAGAAAACGACTCCGGAATGGAGTTTTGATGTTTCCAATAGCTTCATATGGTGACTTCGGACTTAGGCGTATATTGGATTTGGAGGTCCGTAGAAAACATGAAAGCATTTTGGCAAAAGTTAGAAAAATGAAATTCGGATGTTTAATAGAGAGTTGACTTTTTGATATCAAGATCGTAATCTAATTCAAAAAATTGGAACAGGTCTGTTATGTCATTTATGACTTGTGTGTAGAAGTTGACGTTAATCGGACTTGATTTGATAGGTTTCGGCATCAAATGCAGACGTTGGAATTTCTTAGTTTCATTAGGCTTGAATTGGGGTGTGATTCGTGTTTTTAGCGTTGTTTAATGTGATTTGAGGCCTCTACTAGGTCCATAATATGTTTTGAGACTTGTTGGTGTCTTCGGACGGGGTCCCGAGGGGCTTGGGTGAGTTTCGGAGTGGTTTCGGATTATTTTTAGGCCATTTTTAACTACTGGTTTTTGATAGCAGTGTGTGAAATTTCTTATGCGCAGAGCTGACTTTGGAAGCTTATATCGCGAAATCTATAAGGTATATGGAAATTTTTAAAACAGAAAAGTTGTAGCCCTTTGATTCTAGTTCCCAGAAAGATAAACCATTCATCATATGAACATTTCTACAGAAAGTTATGATCGATTGACAAAAGGATGGTACTGCATATTTTGGCTACAGCAGTGTGCATCGCCAGAAACTTCTGCTGCACAGGGCTGACTTTGGGAGCTTATTTCATGCAATCTATAATGAATTGAAAGATCCACAAAACATGACAATTGTAGCCCTTGGTTTATAGTTTCCAGAACGTTAAACCATTCATCATTTGAACTTTTGTACAGAAAGTTATGATCGATTTACTGAAGGCTAGTAATGTTATTTTTCTGGGGCAGAGGCAAAATCGCATGTGTCAAATTCGATTTATAAGTCTCAAATGTCAAATGCAAATTGCCTGGACAGATTCTAAAACATGGGGGTTTCGGCCATTTTAACATATTTGGAGCTATGGAGCTCGTATTGAAGGGATATTTGAGGCGATTTCACACCATATGGATTGGGGTAAGTGTCCTATATCCGAAAATGATGATACTTCATGATTCCATGGTTATATTCATCATTTATT
>AWOL01S0051119.1:2011-23664 GCA_000715115.1 Nicotiana otophora | reverse complement strand
GGTTTTCCCGTACGGCACTGACAATCTAGTCTAGCGTACGGCGAGGACCTCAGTTGGCGCATAGAAACCGCACTGACATCGGTTGCTTAGCCTTACGTCGCCCTTCCAAGGAACTTCAGGAAGGCGCCGCGTAACAGAATTAACGTCTATTGGCACTTCGACCCAAGCTCCAACGACATCGATGAGCAGACTTTCATCCCCAGGCGTCAAGTTGTTGTTCTCATCTTGAAGGCTAGCTTCGTTGTCGATAGGTAGGGCCAGTAATCGAGAATTCATTATTTTCAGCTAAAACTCAAAAACACTTCCAAGAGCAAGCGTAAAATAGTGTGTTTCATAGAGATTCGTACCAAATAAACACTATTATCCTTAGCCCCACGGTGGGTGCCAAACCGTTTACCCGAAAAATGGATAGAGTTGAACTTATACGTAGTTTTAAGGATACGTGGTAATGTGGTATCTGTCACGTCCCAAACTAACCCCCTGTCTTGATGGCGCCTATCGTGGAACTAGGCAAGCTGACACATTCCTAAAACAAACCGATGTTTTCATTTCAAAGATAATTTCAATGTTATGTAACATAAAAACCTTCGTAAAGGAGTTCAAATCAAAATAAAAGTGCTGAAGGAAAAGCTCGACATCGGGGTGTCACTAGTCATGAGCATCTATTACAAACTGTCTAACAATATCAAGGCTAACTCATCCTGAAAAATAACTAAATATAACTAGAGGAAGATAAGAGGGAGAGGAGCAGGGGCTGCGATCGCCAAACAGCTACCTTGCTATCTCTAAGAAAATATGCAACCTGAAATCAATAACCGCTACTGTGTCCATCTACACCTGAATTTGTACACAAGGTGCAGGGAGTAACGTGAGTATGCCAACTCAGTAAGTAATAACAATAAATAAAGACTGAGTAGTAGTGACGAGCAATAAAGCATATAACATTCATATCGGGAAATCTCAGTAAAATACCACATGCTTTAAAAATTAGGATTTGAATCAAAACATCTTGTTTAACCCAGTTCCAGTAAAAATCATTTAAAGGTATTTTCCAAGAGTTTTCAAAAAGCGAGAAATGCAAATGTGAGCAAAAATGATGAAATTATAAACAACCCCTCGGGCAAAACATCACTCATATACAGACCCTCGGGCAAACCTCACAATCATTCGTGCCACTCGGGCATACATCACAATGACTCTTGCCACTCGGGCATACCTCACAATCACTCATGCCTCCCAGTCACTCAGCACTTGGCACTCGACACTCGCACTCAGTAGGTACCTGCGCACACTGGGGGTGTGTACAGTACTATAATCTGCACGGATAATTCACGTGTTGCACGGACAACTCACGTGCTATAATAATAAAGTATGTTGCAGGCGAGCAGCCTAGATCCACACTCATCCTCACAATCAAGCCCTCCGCCGATATAAAAACATGATGCGGCGTGCAGCCCGATCCCATAAATATCCTCACAAATCAGTCCATCGGCCTCACTCAGTCATAAATCTCTTAAGCCACTCGGACATTTCAGTAAAATAGGGCATTCGGCCCAAAACATTTATATGCATCAAAATAGTCATAAAACTGAGTTATACGTTAAACAAGTATAAACATGACTGAGTATAGATTTTCAATCAAAAATAATGAGAGGATAGTAAGAAAAGGCCCCTAAGGGTCCAAACAGCACTAGCACAAGGCCCAAACATGGCGTTCAGCCCAATTTACAGAAACTCTTTCTAAAACATATAAGTATCATATAGTTTCAACAAAATATGCAACTTTACAGTTGCTACGGGACGGACCAAGTTACCAATCCCCAATGGTGCACGCGCACACGCCCGTCACCTAGCATGTGCGCCACCTCAAAGTAGTAAAATGATAAGAAATCCAGGGTTTCATACCCTCAAGACTAGATTTACAATCGTTACTTACTTCAAGCCGTGAAATTCTTATTCTGCAATGCCCTTTCCTGGTGCATTGGTCTCCAAACGCCTCAAATCTGGTCATAAATAATTTGTTTCAGTCAATAAAATTTATTAGAATTAATTCCATAAGAAAAAAATGATTTTCCATAAAAATCCGAAAATTAGCTCAAAATCGTCCGTGGGGCCCACATCTCGGAACTCGACAAAAGTTATAAAATCTGGAAGCTCATTCAACCACGAGTCTAACCATACCAATTTTACCAAAATCCGACCCCAACTCGACCCTCAAATCTTCAATTTAAACTAAGAGGGTTTTCAAAATTTCCCAACTCTATTCACCAATTAAATGATACAAACAATCATGGATTCGGGTAATTTAACCACTATTGAGTTAAGAACACTTACCCTGTTATTTTCTCTGAAAATCACCCAAAAGTCACCTCAATCTGAGCTACAAATCGTCTCTGCCCAGGCATTTTCTTTACGCGATCGCCAAGAATAATTTCCATCGCCCAGATTTTACTCTACGCGATCGCGGACTTTACCACGCGATCGCGATGCAGAACATCACAGACCTACGTGATCGCGGACTAGTCCACGCGATTGCAAAGTACAACACGCATGACTTCTACTCCGCTCCACTTACTCTACGCGAACGCGACCTTCGTCACGCGTTCGTGAGTTACAAAATTCTAGAGCTACGCGATCGCATCCCGCTTCACGCAATCGCGAAGCACAAAATGCCACTGCCTCACATTAACCCTACGCGATTGCAGATATCCCCACGCGATTGCGTAGAACAAAAACCCTCACTGACCAAATAATCCTACGCGATCGCATACGCATTCACGAGATCGCGTAGAAGGAAAACATCATCAGATATCAGAAAATTCCAGCAGTTGTTCAAGTTCAAATTTGTTATTCGTTAACCATCCAAAACTCATGCGAGCCCCTCGGGACCTCAACCAAATATTCCAAGAAGTCCTAAAATATCATACGGACTTAGTCAAACCCTCAAATCACCTCAAACAACGTTTAAACCATGAATTACACCCAAATTCAAGCCTAATGAACTTTGAAATTTCTAATTTCTACAAACGACTCCGGAACCTATCAAATCATGTCCAATTGACCTCAAATTTGGTACACAAGTCATAAAAGCTATAATAGAGGTATTCCAATTTTCAGAATCAGATTCCGACCCCGATATCAAATATTCAACCCCCCGGTCAAACTTCTCAAAAATTAAACTTTTGGCATTTCAAGCCTAATTCCTCTACGAACCTCCAAAAAATATTTCGGACATTCTCCTAAGCTCAAAATCATCATACGAAGCTATTGAAATTATCAAAATTCGAATCCGAGGTCGTTTACACATAGGTCCATATCCGGTCCACTTTTCTTACTTTATTTTTTTCAAGTATGAGACTAAGTGTCTCATTTCACTCCGAGTTCCTTACGGACTCGAACCAACTAACCCGATATAACATAATATAGCTGAATAACACAAAAGAAGTAGAAATAAGGAAAACGGGGCTATAACTCTCGAAACGACCGGCCGGGTCATTACAATATAGCTTGGCACAAATCGAAAAAGTAAGTAGAAAAATATCAAATTTTGGTTGTAAAAAAGGAATGAAATACAAACCAAACTGAGTAGAAAACGATTTATAAACAAACAAGATGAATCAATGTACAAGGCTCAACAAAGAATAATCTTTTCTATATATCTATAGATCTCAATAATATCTGAATAGGAGAGTGTATAGATGCCTCAATGTTCAATGCCCTTACAGAAATGATAGTCACTCTTCTTATAGTGGAGGGATCCTACTTTGGATATAATTAAAAATACATAGTGGGGATCCTATGATAGATTAGTTAATTAGCTTTTTCTTAATTCTCGCCGAGATTCTCTCCCTTAGTGCGGCTATAACGGCTCTTGTCTCTTAGCTCGATCTTTGTCAGACTTGGTATTAGTCGATCTCCAGATTTCGAGCTCGATATTGACTCGAGCTCGATATTGACTCGGGCTCGGTATTGGTTGGTCTCTAGCTCTTGAGCTCGATAACACTACTTCATATCATAGCTCGATATTTACTTCGATCTCAATATTGACCGGTCCCTGAATCTTGAGCTCGATAACCTAGCTTCGGATCTCATCTCGATATTATGAAGATGACCTTCGGTCCATTATTTTCCAATCTTGACTAATTATACGAAGGTCGAAATCAATTTTGACCGTATACAAGATTATTAGTAAAATGCTTTCAAAACAAAAAAAACGGAGAAGCAAAGAAACGTTAGTTCAATAAACAAAAAGATAAAATAATTCTGAGTCCGCAAGTTTCTTGTGTGTCCTTAACGAATTTAATCCTCTTACTGTTACCCAAGATTTTTAGATTAATTCCTCTGAGGGTAGAACGTAATAACTATTATATAATACCAATAATAGAAATTACAAAATTTCAGCGAACTCAACAAACAGAGCAAATCACACTTGGCACTTATGTTTTCTTATGGAAAATAATGCAACAATATAAAAACGATGGGAGAAAATTTTCAGAATATTTGATGTGTTGGAAAATGAGGCAAGACCTCTCTATTTATAGCCAACAAATGGGTCGAAAGAAAAAGTATCTTTTCCAGTGGTGTCTTTGGGGAAACAACTCTTTAATTCCCATTAAAACATCAACTAAAAAATCCAACAATCCCCCACATGAATGGTGAATACTTTAGTAATAAAAATATGCATGAAAAAAGCTGTGTGATTCGCAAGTAAGGATTAATTGCATCTGGATAAGTAAGTTTTCCTTTGAACTTTCCGTAGTAAATATATGTCGAATATACTCGGTCAATCGGTAGATTTGATATCTTTGAATCGTCGAGCTTTGGTGAATACTTAGACAACTATGCGTCACACAATTAATCCTTAACCGTCTTTGGTTCTCATTGTTGTGTTCGTTTCATCCATAAATACCGCCTAGTTCATAAGTACGTGGAGAACTAGCATTACAGAATTCTCTTTGAAGCGACTTACACTTCATACTTACTTAGGTTATTCCTAAATGTATAATCCCACGGATACACTATTTATGTACCTCGTATCAAACTTAGAAACTATAAAAAACCTTAATGCTTTATTCTTGGTACTGAACATTATCTCATCACTAGAATGGACCAAAAACTTTTATTTGACAATGTTGAAGTGTTAGTAATAATTTTGTTTGATATCCTTGACCCTGGATCTTGGGATATCCATTCTTCTAGGTAGAGTTACCGCCACAATAACTTGTCATCGGCCATAGTCTCATTCCCCTCGATGATCTTTCAACTACCTATCTAGTTAAACATTTTATAATTAGATCTGGCACATCATTGATTGGCTTCACATAGTCAATTATAATAATTTCTCTAGAGAGTAATTGTCTAACAATTTTATGTCTTTGTTGTATACGAAGAGATTTCTGTTACACATAGCACTCGCATCCCTTCCTATATATTGCCACTTGACTATCACAATGAATGCATATAGGTGCCAATGATTTGGGCCAAAATATAATATCTTCTAGAAATTCTGGAGCCATTCTGCTTCTTCACCGGCCTTGCTAAGTAATAACCTCATCCTCCATAATAGAGCGGGCAATGCACGTTTATTTGGCTGATTTTCAAGACACCGCTCCTCCATCGACTGTGAATACATATTCATTGGTGGATTTAGAAACACTTAAATCGGTGATCTAATTTGTATCACTATACCCCTCCATTATCACGGGATATTTATTATAGTGCAAAACATAATCTTGAGTATATTTCAGATATCTCAAGACTTGTTTCATTGACATGACAGTCCAATGTAAACTTCCTTATATCGTAGACTAATACGTCTCGACTTTTTATTGTATATCAAATTATTGTCTACACTTGATGTAGCAATATTATATTATTGCAACAGATAAAATAGTTGGCGTTAATTGCCACAACGTTTTAATATTTAACATATTTCGCAATCACTTCATCTTTTTCTAAGAATTAGTATGCTATTTATTCTTATTCCATAGTTGAATACAAGTCTATATGATATGCAAATTATAGCACCTTCATTCATGAGAAAATTCAACTTGCTATAGATTTTTGTCATTTTCATTAGTTGGTTTACCGTATTATAGACCAATGTATTAATACATCTATCCATGAACGGTCATATCTGTACAAAATCGTACATACATATATTTTCGTGAAAAGTCACAACCTTCCACGTGACGCTCTTTCATAAAAGAACCAAACATTATAAATGTTCAAGAAAGAATATAATCTTTTTGGAAAGGCACGTAAACGACTTTCAAATTGGTAGTTTCATCAACTAGTCATCAGTACGACTGAACAAGTAATGAATTCAATGACTACCATATCAATATCCACTAAGAATTCGTGGGGTTATAAAAAAACATATCATTTAGAATTTTTCTAAATGATATACATGTTACGTCTAACATTAGCTTTTATCATATAAGTTAAACGCCTCCACATTTTAAATATTTTATGTACCTTTTCTATTATTCATTATCAGCATATCATTTACATATAACAAAACAATGACTATATGATTTCGAGTATTCTTAATATAATTGTTTATACTGATCAATTTTGACACCATTTGACAGCATTATTTAGTCAAATTTCACATGCCATTGTATAGGTGCTTGTTTTAGTTCGAAGTGACCTAACAAGTTTACATATTTTCTTTTTGTTTTTATTTTTTTGGAACCACAAACTGTTCGGGTTATTTCATATAAGATTTAATTCTCCAAATCTTTATTTAAGAAGGCTATCTTCACATTCAGTTGATGGATTTCAAGGCCATACACTGTAGCCAATGCTACTAGCATCCATATGCACGTAATTCTCGTAACCGGTAAGTATGTGCCAAAGTAGTCAAGGACTACTTGCTGCTTATACCTTTTGACAGCAATTCTTATCTTATAATTGTCTACAGTGCCATCATCTTTTATTTTTCTCTTGAAAATCCATTTGGAACCCAACGGTTTGTTCCCTAGAGAAAGATTAACTAAGTTTCAAGTATGATTATTTAATATGGATTATATCTCACTATTGACCCTCACTTTTTGAGGAAATCATAACTTCTTTAAAAGTTTGAAGCTCATAACAAGAATGCCAGAAAATCTGATATAAAGAAAGTAGTTTTCCTTTGACGTTTAATACATCTGAGATTCTCCTCATTAGGTGTACGGACCTTTGCTTTATACCGAGGTCGATTAGATTTTTCACTAGACGGCTTACATTTATTTTTATACAAATAACTATTTTTCAAAGAATTCATCATTATTTGATTCTATCACCGTATTAATATGAACGTCGAAATTTTCTGATTTATAAACCAAAAATCGATATGCTTTACTTTTAGTTGCATATCCTACAAAAACACAATCAATAATTTTCGGTCATATCTTTACCTTCTTGGGTCTTGCGCTTTTGCCAAATACCCCCACACTTTGAAATAATTCAAGTGTGCCTTTATTCCTTTTTATCATTCATATGGAATAGATTATGTTTTGCTACGGGGCACTCAATTGAGTATTTAGTTAGCCGTAAGTATAACTTCCCTCCATAAGTTCTGGGATAAACTAGAATTTATCAACAAGGCATTCATCATCTTCTTTAATGTTCTATTCTTTTTTTTCCGCAAGTCCATTAGATTGTGGCGAGAGGGGGACATTTGTTTGATGAATACTGCCATATTTCAAACATATTTTTTGAAAAGGAGATTCATATTCTCCATCCATGTTACTTTGTAGAGCCTATCACAAGAACTATTGTTTGTGTCGTGATATACTCAGAATTGATAAATGATAAAGTGTTTTTTTAATCTTCAAACTAATATAACACAACGAGAATTATTGAATGGTAAAGTTTTTAATCTTTAAACCAAGTAATATCTTACACAACCAGATCTAATAAACGATAAAGTTTTTAATCTCCAAACTGAATAGTAAGTTGGAATAGAAAATTAAGATTTTAATCTCCAAAATGTGTAGAAAGTTACTTAAACTTTAATCTCCACAAATAAGTAAAAAGTCAGAGAATTTAACTTCAATGAATAAGTAGAAAATTATACAGATTTTAATCTCGAAACATGAATAGAAAATCACAAAAGGAATAGTAAATCACAAAAATTTTAGGGGTAGAAAATCACAAATATTCTACTTTCATCTTATCAATTGCTTTGATTTGATCACTTTTGCATTATCAAGGTCAAAGAGAAAGCCGCAGCCTTTCTCCAATTTTGGAATTATGGATCAGATTCATTCTGCCTGGCCTTTTATAGCAGTGGCCTATTACTTGCTCTCGACAAACTTGAGAACTCCAATATGAACACTATGAAATTAAACTTATTGTAAATGGCCAATAGTTTTCACATTGGCCTCAATCGAGGTATGTCCTGTACATATTAGATCGAACATGTCCTTGAGGCATAAAATTTGTTTAAAGTTAGCGTGTGCTCGCACTTGGCATAGTCTTATGCAATGTTTTAAAAGGTATTTTTTGAACGCACTTGGCAGTCTTATGCAGTGTTTTAAAAGATATTTTTTGGGACTCGCCTCGCCCGAGGCTCGCCCCAGAGTGGGGTAATTGCAAAATGCCCTGAGACTCATATGCGAGGCTTAGTCATGTAAAATTTACGCCCCAAATGCCCAACTATGCGCCCTAAGTACACTTATCGTTTAACGCCCAGGACTCGCCCCATAGATCCTACACAAGTTATGTGTCAAACTCCCTAATTAGCACCATTGACCCTCAAGTTCTGTAACAAATGAACGATAAATGTTTTATCCATCTATAGAATTATGAATAATTGAGAGTAACTCAAATAACGAGCCATATTTTTGCATATGTACTAATTAAGAATATGTGATGGTGAATATCATATAAACATTTTTTATTTAGATATCCGAAATTTATATCTTGCCACTAGTCTTCATAGTTTTATTCTATGTCTGTCTAATTTATCATCCTTTTATTATTTTATTATTTGAAAGCAATTTTTATATTATTATTCATAAAGGAGTAATATTTAAATTATAGTACTGATAAAGTTTATTAATTTTTTATTTTGGGGAAGGTACATATGTAACTTGATAATATTTTGTAAGAAACTGTGATCTTTTAATAGTTTAAAAGTTAAGTCGTTAAATTGATTTGTATCTCGTAATAATTTTAACGTTATTGCATTATTTATACTTTGAAATAATTGTATTTTTTAAGTCGTTAAATTGTGATCTTTTAATAGTTAAGTCAATTTTTTATATATTTGAATGTTAGTATGATATTTATTAATTTATAATTTGAAAAGTTAAAGATTCATGAGGCTCTATACTTTGTGTCCCGTATTAACTAAAATGTTCCGCCTTTTAAAACAGTGGTCTCATGAATCGAAATAATGGCAACCACTGTGCTTTATAAATCTCCATGGTGTAGCCATGTGTTTTTACTTCACAGAGCACCGTATTAGGTGTTTCTACTTGTAGCTATTTACTGGATCTGGAAACAACCGACATAATTTTTAACAATAAACTTGCATAGTTAGATTACAATTTCACTGGTCAAACACCATAGTAGTCACAACATCCTTTATTTGGTTCAAGTCTCACATTATTTGGTAGAAAGAAACACAACTAGTTGCCATATTACAATCCAGCGTGTCAATGAATTGATAGAGGAAGAATTTCTTAATTCCTTTCTTGTCAAAATAATAGCAATAAATTATTTAAGATTGTTAATAAATTGTATTCAAAATCAGAAAACCGGAGAAGCAAAGAAACGTTAGTTCAATAAATAAAAAGATAAAATAATTTCGAGCCCACAAGTTGTTTGTGTGCCTTTAAAGAATTTAATCATCTCACTATTACCTAAAATTTTGGATTAATTCCTCCAAGGATAGATTGGAATAATTATTCTGTAATACTGGCAATAGAAATTACAGAATTTCAGCGAATTCAACAAACGAAACAAATCACACTTGGCACATATGTTTTCTTTTAGAAAATAATGTGTCACAACCCGAAATTCCCACCTTCAGGACTGTGATGACGCCTAACATTTCACTTGGTAGGCAAGCCAACGTTAAAATTATTTTAACCATTTTAAAGCAAATTAAATTAAACAGAAGTCAATTACTGAAATAAAGTGCGGAAGACCATAACTATCGAATCATCACAATACATCCATGAATCTAGTGTCACAAGTGCACGAGCTACTAGAATAATACAAATAAAGGTCTGAACAAAATTCAAATTATTTGAAAGATAATACACAGCTAAGATAAGATAGAAGGGGACTTCAGAACTGCGAACGTTGTGCAGTTATACCTCAAGTCTCCTCTGAGTAGCTGAATCTGAGCACGTTTATGGTACGCCGCTGGGACCACCTCCAAAATCTGCACAAGAAATGCAGAGTGTAGTATGAGTACAACCAATCACATGTACTCTGTAAGTGTCGAGCCTAACCTCGACGAAGTAGTGACGAGGCTATAACAAGACACGTACGTAAACAACCTGTACAAGCATATACAAATACGAAGCAACAATAATGCAATAAATAACAATTTATAAATTGGGAGGGGACATGCGAATGGGAATGATATAATAATTTCAGCAGGAGAAGTATCACTTAGCAACCAATTAATTCATCAACAATAAAATGAGCAACTGATAATATAAAATGGCACGGCACTACCCTTCGTGCTTTTACTCTCATTCCTTCAATAAACTGATAAATAAATAATAATAATTGGCACAGTATCACCCTTCGTGCTTTAACTCTCTTTTGGTACGGTATCACCATTCGTGTTTTTACACTCTCTGAAAATGGCACTACATCACCCTTCGCGCTTTTATACTCAAAAATGACACGGCAACACCCTTCGTGCTTTTACATTCTTTCTCACCATGACAATGATAGTATAAATAATAAAAATGGCATGACATCACCCTTCGTGCTTTTACACTCTTTCTCACCATATTCAACAATAATTAAATCAATAACAATTTCATGAATAATGATCAAATAATCAATAACAAACTTAAGCAGGAATATCTTAATTAAATAAGCAATTATTTAAAATAAAATAAATTCCTCCATCATGCTTTGACTCAACCACAACGCATAAGTACTCGTCACCTCACATATACGTTGTACCCGCATATTAAATCACATAGCAAATAGACAAATAAATCATACTCCCTCAAGTCAAGTTTAACCACGACACTTACCTCACTTTGCAATCAACTCAAGATTCCAATAAACCTTTGTCTCACGAATTCATGTACGAAATCCTCAAATCTAGTCATAAACAATTCAATATACTCAATACAAATCGTAGGAATTGATTGCATATGAATTTACTAATTTTCCGGATTAAAATTCGAAATTCATCTAAAAACTCAACAGTGGGGACCACATCTCAAATCTCAAAAAACCTCACAAAATTCGAACACCCGTTCCGAGACGAGTCCAACCATACAAAAATTACCAAATTCTAATGTCAAATGGACCTTCAAATCCTTAATTTTTATTTTTGAAAGCTTTTACTAAAATTTCACTTTCTTCCATCTAAATTCGAAATAAACGATGAATATAGATATGGATTTATGATATATCAAAAAACTCCTTCAAATTGCCCAAAAACCGAGGTTTTAAAACCCAATTGAAATGAAGAAAATGGCCATTTTCGACCCCTTAATGTTCTGCCCAGTACGCATTTGCGGGCAAAAGGTCGCATCTGCGGCCTCGCATTTGCGAGACAAGGGTTGCATTGCGAAGCCAAGCAGCCAGGTGAGTTCCGCATCTGCGGAAAATGGGCCACATTTGCGGCTGCGCAGAAGCGCAAGAAGGAGCCGCAGAAGGGACGAGGTGCGCATTTGTGATCGGCTGGCAGCAGAAGCGGTATCGCACCTGTGATCAAAGCTTCACATAAGCGAAGCAAAGCTTCCCAGCCTCAACGTTGCAGAAGCGACATTTACTTCACAGAAACGGGCACGCACCTGCAGCCAAAATTGCGCAGGTGCGACACACCAGAACTAGGCCTGCAAGTTTTACAAAAATGGTCTGAAACTTGTCTTAAACTCACTCGAGCCCCTCGGGACCTTGTCCAATTATACCAACCAATTGTGTAACATAATACGGACTTACTCAGGGTATCAAATAACATCAAATTATAATTCACACCTCGATTCGAACTTTTGAATTTCAAACCTTTCAATTTGCAAAACGCGGCCAAACCATATTAAACGAATTCGGAATGACTTCATATTTGGCACACAAGTCATAAATGAAATAATAGAGCTATTCCAATTTTCAGAACCTCAATCCGAGTTTGATATCAATAAAGTCAAATCCGTGGTCAAACTTTAGAAACTTTTAGCCTTTAGATTTCTAGTTTCCGTTAAATAGCGAAAATTTGAGCCAGGGACCTCCAAATTCGATTCTGGGCATATGCCCAATTCTCAAATTACGATACGGAGCTATTGGAACTGTCAAAATACTGATCTGGGTCCATTTTCTCAAAGTGTTGACCGAAGTCAACTTAGTTGAGTTTTAAAGCTCTATTTCATATTTTACTCAATTTTTCATATAAACACTTTCCAAAAAATTATTCAAACTGCGCACGCAAGTCGAGGAATAATGAATAGCACTTTTTGAGGTCATAGAACACATAAATGAATGTTTAAATTAAAGATGACATTTTAGGTCATCACATTCTCCACCTCTAAAACAAACGTTCGTTCTCGAGCGGAATTAGAAAAGTACCTGAGCTGGTGAAAAGGTGTGGATATTTACTCTGCATGTCTGACTCGGACTCCCAGGTAGTTGTCTCAATTGATTGACCTCTCCATTGCATCCAAAATGAAGGATAACTCTTAGACCTCAACTGTTAGACCTGCCGGGCTATAATAGCTACCGGTGCCTCTTCGTAAGTCAAACCCTTTTTTCAATTGGACTGAGCTGAAATCTAGCACATGAGACGGATCACCATGATATTTCCGGAGTATAGACACATGGAACACCAGATGAACCGATGACAAACTAGGTGGTAATTCAAGCATGTAGGCTACTTCGCCCACCTTTCAAGAATTTCGAAGGGTCCTATATACCTAGGGCTCAACTTGCCCTTCTTTCCGAACCTCACTACACCTTTCATAGGTGAAACCCGGACCAATACTCTTTCTCCAACCATGAATGCAATATCACGAACTTTACGGACACCAAAACCTTTTTGCCTAGACTGAGCTGTGCGAAGTCAATCCTGAATAATTTTGACCTTATCCAAGGCATCCTGTACCAAATCGGTACCCAATAACCGAGTCACTCCCGATTCAAACCAGCCAGCTGGCGAACGGCATCGCCTCCTGTATAATGCTTCATATGGAGCCATCTGAATGCTCGACTTATAGTTTTTATTATAGGCAAACTCTGCAAGTGGCAAGAACCAATCCCAAGAACCTCTAAAGCCTATAACATAAGCGTGAAGCATATCTTCCAATATCTAAATAGTGCGATCTGACTGTACGTCTGTATGTGGATGAAATGTTGTACTCAACTTAACCCGTGTGCCTAACTCACACTATACAACCCTCTATAAGTGTAAGGTAAACTGCGTACCTCGATCTGAAATAATAGACATGGGCACACCGTGAAGGCGGACAATCTCACGAATGTAAATTTCAGCTAACCGCTATAAAGAATAGGTAATTGCCACTGGAATAAAATGTGCCGACTTGGTCAACCTGTCCACAATAACCCATACTGCGTTGAACTTTCTCTGAGTCCGTGGAAGCCCAACAACAAAATCCATAGTGATACGCTCCCACTTCCACTCAGGAGTTTCTAACTTCATAATTAAACCACCAAGTATTTTGATGCTCGTACTTGACTTGCTGACAATTTAGACACCGAGCTACATATGCAACAATATCCTTCTTCATTCTCCTCCACCAATAATGTTGCCGCAAATCTTGATACATTTTGGTGGCACCTGGATGAATAGAATACGTGGAACTGTGTGCCTCTTCAAGAATTAATTCACGAAGCCCATCCACATTAGGCACATAAATACGACCCTACATTCGCAGAACTCCATCTTCCCTCACAACAACCTGTTTGGCATCACTGTGTCGCACCATGTCCTTAAGGACAAGTAAATGAGGATCATCATATTGCCGCTCTCTAATGCATTCATATAAAGAAGACTGAGCGATTGTGCAAGCTAGAACCCGACTAGGTTCTGAAACATCTAACCTCACGAACTAATTAGCCAAAGTCTGAACATCTGTCGCTAACGGTCTCTCACTAACTAGAATATACGCAAGACTGCCCATACTCACAACCTTTCTACTAAAAGCATCGGCCACCACATTGGCCTTTCCAAGGTGATACAAAATAATGATATCATAATCCTTCAATAGCTCCAACCATCTTCTCTGTATCAAATTGAGATCCTTTTGTTTGAACAAATATTGTAAGCTATGATGATCAGTAAATACCTCACATGAGACACCGTAAAGGTAATGCCTCCAAATCTTCAGCTCATGAACAATGGCTGCCAATTCTAATTCATGAACAGGATAATTCTTCTCGTGAACTTTCAACTGTCGCGGCGCATATGCAATCACCCCTCCATCTTGCATCAATACTGCACCAAGCCTAACGCGAGATCCTAAACATGTGGGTAATACCAACACTGGCACCGTAGTCAAAGCGGTCTTAAGCTTCTGAAATCTCAACTCACGCTCGTTTGACCATCTGAATGGGGCACCCTTCTGGGTCAATTTGGTCAGTGGGGATGCTATGGATGAAAACCCAGGAAGCTTCAGATCTCTGTATCTTAAGTAGGTCTAGGCCAATTCTCAACTGGCTCAATCTTCTTAGGATCCACTTTTGTGCCTTCTGCCGATACAACATGACCCAAAGAGGCAACTGAGTCTAACCAAAATTCGCATTTTGAAAATTTGACATATAACTGATTATTCTTCAAAGTCTGAAGCACAATTCGAAGATGTTGCTCATGCTCCTCGCGACTGCTGAGTAAATCAAGATATCATCAATGAATACAACCACAAAAGAATCCAAATAGGGTTTGAATATCCGGTTCATCAAATTCATAAATGTTGCTAGAGTATTTGTCAGCCCAAACGACATCACTAGGAATTCGTAATGCCCATACCGAGTCCGAAAAGCTGTCTTAGGGACATCATATGCCTTAATCTTCAATTTATGGTAACCAGACCTCAAGTTGATCTTTGAAAATACTTAGGCACCCTGAAGATGATCGAATAAGTCATAAATTCTTGGCAACAGATATTTGTTTTTGATAGTGGCCTTGTTCAACTGCCGATAATCTATACACATCCGCATATAGCCATCTTTATTCTTTACAAATAGTACTGGTGCACCCTAGGGAGATACACCAGGTCTAATGAATCCCTGTTCAAGCAAGTCTTGTAACTGCTCCTTCAATTCTTTCAAATCCGACGGGACCATACGGTATGGTGGGATAGAAATGGGCTGAGTGCCCGGAGCTAAATCAATATAGAAGTAAATATCTCTGTCGGGTGGCATCCCCGACAGATCTGCAAGAAATACATCTGGAAATTCACGGACAACTGGAACTGAATCCATAGAAGGAACTTTCACGTTGGGATCGCGAATATAATCCAAATAAGCTAGACACCCTTTCTCGACCATACGTCGAGCTTTCACATAAGCGATAACCTTGCTGGTAGAGTGGCCAAAAGTCCCTATCAACTCTAGTCGAGGTAACCCCGGCATGGTTAAGGTCACCGTTTTGGCGTGACAATCCAATATAACATGATAAGGTGACAACCAATCCATACCCAAGATGAAATCAAAAATCGACCATGTCAAGTAGTAGAAGATCCACGCTAGTCTCAAGACTCCCAATAGTAACCACACATGAACGATAGACATGATATACCATAATAGAATCTCTCACATGTGTGGACACACACACAGAAGAACTCACAGAAACACAAAGCACAACTAGATATGAAGAAAATTAGGAGGACGCATAAGAATAAGTAGATCCTAGATCAAATATAACTGAAGCATCTCTATGGAAAACTGAAACAATACATGTGATCACTGCATCGGATGACTCGTCCTCACGCCTAGCTAGAAAATCATAAAATCGGGGCTGGTCCCCGCCACTCTGAACCACGTCCCTAGGACGACCTCTAACTGGATGGCCTCCACCTCTAACGGTCTGACCTCCACCTCAAATGGCCTGACCTCCACCTCTAGCTTCCTGACCCCTACCTCTAGCTGGCTGGGTGGACGGTTAAGCAACCGGTGCCAGAACCATGGCACGTGAACTATGTTGTTGTGAGTTGGTCGGTGCCCAAGGGTAAAATCTAGTAATATGCCTCGGATCACCACAAGTATAATAGGACCTCGGTTGTTGTGACTGCTGACCCTGAAACCGTCCATGTTGACTTGAGTAACCACCTTGAAAACTCTGGATCGGAGGTGCATTAACAGAAGCTGGTGGTGCACTGTAGGATACCTGGAGCGCTGAATGAAATGGCTTCAGAGGATAACCCCTACCAAAATTACCTCTGTCTCCAGACGAGGCACCAAATGAACCCACCAAACTGACGAGGCATCTTATTAGACCCCTGCCCTCTCTCCTGTGCAAGAACCATCTCGATCCTCCTCGCAACATTAGCAGCCGCCTGAAAGGAAATCTCACTTCCGGTCTCCTTGGCCATCTAAAGTTTGATAGGGTGAGTGAGTCCCTCAACAAACCTCCTCACTCTCTCTCTCTCTCTCTCTCTCTCTCTCTCTCTCTCTCTCAATAGGTTGTAAAAGGAGATCATGATGGGCTAAATCCACAAAACGGATCAAGAATTGAGTAAAAGCCATACCGCCATATTGTAGACGCTCAAATTGCCTGCGGTAATCCTCTCTTAATGTGATAGGGATGAACTTCTGTAGAAATAGCCGTGAGAACTGCTTCCAGGTCAATGCAGGCGATCCAACTGGTCTGGTCAACGCATAATCTCTCCACAACCTCTTAGCGGAACCCGTCATCTGAAATACAGCAAAATCAACCCCACTGGTCTCAATTATACCCATGTTCCGTAATACCTCATGGCAACAGTCAAGATAATCCTATGGGTCCTCAAAATGTGTACCACTGAAGTGAACTGGAAAGAGCTTAGTAAACCTGTCCAACCTCAATAAAGCCTCAGAAGACATGGCGAGCCTATCACCGACCTGCGCCGCAACAACTGGCTTAACTACCCCAACTGGCGGGGCTGTTGGAACCTGATACTGGGGAGCTATCTACTCCGGAGGGGGAATAATGGGAGTTTTTGCTCCTTCCCTAGGCTGTAAGGCGGCTGGTGCCACTGGAAATGTACCGTTCTGGGCCACACCCTCCATAAGGCTCACCAAATGGACTAGAGCATCCTGAAGTACTGGAGTAGCTATGAATCCTTCCGGGACCTGGACTGGTATAACAGGTACGGTCTGAGTTGGAACCTCTACTTCCAAATCCACCCGAGGTTCTACAACAGGTCTTGCTGCTCGAGCTCTAGACTAAGCTCTACCCCTGCCTTTGCCTCGGCCTCAGCCTCTAGCGCGACCTCGACCTTGACCTCTACCCCTGGTCATAGTTGCCACCGGGGGCTCTGGTCACTGTCCTTCGATAAATGTATTACATGCTCTCACCATCTGCGAGAGAATAAGAATATAATGATTCAATCATCGATGATAGAATAAGATCACACGACAGAATAATAAAGAAGTGATATTGTTCCTAAACTTCATAGCCTCTAAAAGATAAGTACAAACTTCTCTGTATAGATCCTTCACACTCTACTAAGCTTGATCGTGACTCATGAGACCAAAGTAACCTAGTGCTTTGATACCAACTTGTCACAACCCGAAATTTCCACCTTCAGGACCGTGATGGTGCCTAATATTTCACTTGCTAGGCAAGCCAACGTTAAAATGATCTTAACCATTTTTAAGCAAATTAAATTAAACAGAAGTAAATTACTGAAATAAAGTGTGGAAGACCATAACTACCGAATCATCATAATAAATCCCTGAATCTGGTGTCATAAGTGCATGAGCTACTAGAATAATACAAATCAAGGTCTGAATAAAATTCAAGTTGTTTGAAACATAATACACAACTAAGATAAGATAGAAGGGGACTTCAGAACTGCGAACGTTGTGCAGTTATACCTCAAGTCTCCTCTGAGTAGTTGAATCCGAGCACGTCTATGGTACGCCGCTGGGACCAACTCCAAAATCTGCACATGAAGTGCAGAGTGTAGTGTGAGTACAATTGTACTCCGTAAGTGTTGAACCAAACCTCGACGAAGTAGTGACGAAGCTATGACAAGACATGTATGTAAACAACCTGTAAAAGTATATACAAATACGAAGCAACAATAATACAATAAATAACGATTTATAAATTAGGAGGGGACATGCAAAGGGAAATGATATAATAATTTCAGCAGTAAAAGTATCACTTAGCAGCCAATTAATTCATCAATAATAAAATGAGCAACTGATAATATAAAAATGGCACGATACCACCCTTCGTGCTTTTACTCTCATTCCTTCCATAAAATGATAAATAAATAATAATAATTGGCATGGCATCACCCTTCGTGCTTTAACTCTCTTTTGTCACGGCATCACCCTTCGTGCTTTTACACTCTCTAAAAATGGCAGGGCATCACCCTTCGTGCTTTTACACTCAAAAATGACACGGCAACACTCTTCGTGCTTTTACACTCTTTCTCAAAATGACAATGATAGTATAAATAATAAAAATAGCATGGTATCACCCTTCGTGCTTTTACACTCTTTCTCACCATATTCAACAATAATTAAATCAATAAAAAACTTAAGCATGAATATCTTAATTAAATAAGTAATTATTCAAAGTGAAATAAATTCCTCCAGCATGCTTTGACTCAACCACAATGCATAAGTACTCGTCACCTCACATATACGTTGTACCCGCATATTAAATTACATAGCAAATAGACAAATAAATCCTACTCCCTCAAGTCAAGGTTAACCACGACACTTACCTCGCTTTGTAATCAACTCAAGATTCTAATAAACCTTTTCCTCGCGAATTCGTGTCTGAAATCCTCAAATCTAGTCATAAACAATTCAATATACTCAATACAAATCGTAGGAATTGATTGCATATGAATATACTAATTTTTCGTATTAAAATCCGAAATTCATCTCGAAAATCAATAGTGGGGACCACATCTCGAATCTCGAAAAAACTCACAAAATACGAACACTTATTCCGAGACAAGTCCAACCATACAAAAATTATCATATTCCAATGCCAAAAGGACCTTCAAATCCTTAATTTTTATTTTTGAAAAGTTTTACAAAAATTCCAATTTCTTCCATCTAAATCTGAAATAAACGATGAATATAGACATGGATTTGTGAAATATCATCCATATATGATAAGTAGCACTTACCCAGTTCGAAGTGGTGAAACACTCCTTCAAATCGCCCAAAAACCGAGGTTTTAAAACCTAAACGAAAGGAAGAAAAATTGTCATTTTCGACCCCTTAATGTTCTGCCCAGTCTCGAATTTTCGGGAAAAGGGTCGCATCTGTGGCCTCGCATTTGCGAAGCCAAGAAGCCAGGTGAGTTCCGCATCTACGGAAAATGAGCCGCATTTGCGGCTGCACAAGAAGGAGTCGCAGAAGCGACGAGGTGCGCATTTGCGATCGACTGGCCACAGATGCGGTATCGCACCTGCGATCAAAGCTTCGCAGAAGCAAAGCTTCCTTCTCAACCTCAACGTCGCAAAAGCAACATTTCCTTCGCAGAAGCGTCCACGCACCTGCGGCCAAAATTGTGCAAGTGCGACACACTAGAACGAGGCCTGCAATGTTTACAAAAATGGTCTGAAACACGTCTAAAACTCATCCGAGCCCCTCAGGACCTCGTCCTATTACACCAACCAGTCCCGTAATATAATACAGACTTATTCGGGGTCTCAAATCACATTAAATAACATCGAAATTACAATTCACACCTCGTTTCGAACTTTTGAGTTTCAAACTTTTCAATTTGCAAAACTCGTGCCAAAACATATAAAACGAATCTGGAATGATTTCAAATTTGGTACACAAGTCATAAATAACATAACTGAGCTATTTCAAATTTTGGTATCTCAATCCGAGTCTGATAACAATAAAGTCAAATCAGTGGTCAAATATTGGAAACCTTTAGCCTTTAAATTTCTAGTTTCCATTAAATAGCGATAATATTAGCTAGGGACCTCCAAATTCGGTTTCGGGCATACGCCCAAGTCTCAAATCACGATACAGACCTATTGGAACTGTCAAAACATTTGTCCGGGTTCGTTTGCTCAAAATGTTGACCGAAGTCAACTCAATTGAGTTTTAAAGCTCTATTTTATATTTTAATCAATTTTTCATATAACAACTTTCCGAAAAATTATTCGGACTGCGCACGCAAGTCGAAAAATGATAAATAGTACTTTTCGAGGTCATAGAACACATAAATTAATGTTTAAATTAAATATGATATTTTTGATTATCACATAATCCAGCAATGTAAAAAGGGGAGGAGAGAATGTTTAGACTATTTGATGTGTTCAAAAAATGAGGCAAGGCCTCTATATTTATAGCCAACAAATGGGTGGAAAGAAAAGGTTGTTATGAAATAAAAGCAATTTAGTAAAATATGAACAAGAACTTGTTATGAAATAAAAGCAATTTAGTAAAACATGAACAAGAACAAGTTATGAAATAAAAGCAATTTAGTAAAACATGAACAAGAAATGGAGATAGAGAGAAGGAAGAGTATTTCTTCTTCAATTGTGTATATTTTTCTATCTATTACAAGGCCTTTATATAGGCATGAAAAGTGAAGAAACATATGTCATTGAATATGTCATTAAGTATAAAAATATATCATTGAATATGTCATTAAGCATTTGAGAAGACCATGGAGGAAGAGTAGACATCCACCATAATTTGATTTTTCTTATAACACTCCCCCTTGGATGTCCGTAGATAATGTGCCTCGTTAAAACCTTATTAGGAAAAAATCCTATGGGAAAAAAATCCTAGTGAAGGAAAAAGAGTACACATATTTAGAAATACGCCTTTTGGTTGCCTCGCTAAAAACCTTGCAAGGAAAATCCAGTGGGACAAAACCTTGTAAGGAAAAAAGAGTACAACATGTATTAACTCCCCCTGATGAGAGGATCAATTCACATCGTTGAGCCTTCGCATCCCAATCTTGTACACTAATTTCTTGAAGGTTGACGTCAGAAGAGATTTGGTGAACAAATCAGCCATATTATCACTTGAACGGATCTATTGCATATTGATATCACCATTCTTTTGAAGATCATGTGTGAAAAATAACTTTGGTGAAATGTGTGTTTTGTCCTATCCCCTTTTATGAATCCTCCCTTCAACTGGGCTATGTATGCTGCATTGTCTTCATACAAAATTATAGGTAATTTGTCACACTTCAAACAACATTTGTCTCGAATAAGGTGTATTATAGACCTCAACCATACACATTCTCGACTTGCTTCATGAATAGCAATTATCTCAGCATGATTAGATGAAGTAGCCACGATTGATTG
>AWOL01S0051111.1:0-11877 GCA_000715115.1 Nicotiana otophora | reverse complement strand
TCATCGAAAATAATTCCGGATAATAATGCGTCGACTTAAAACTTTATTCAAAAAAGTCAAAAAGAAGTCAACGCATGACCCGCCCCTCGGAACCCGACATAATTTTCATGAAATCTGAATACTCATTCCGATACGAGTTCAACCATATCAATTTTATCGAATTCCAATAACTACTCGACCTCCAAATCTTAGATTTTCGTTTTTGTAAAATTTTACAAAAATCTTGATTTTCCTTTATTTAAATCTGAATTAAATGATAGATTCAAAGACATAATCATGGAAATTAATCAAAACTCGATAAGAATCACTTACCCNTTAAGCAAGACACTTACCTTTTTGAAGTTATGCCGATATTTCAAAATCGCCTTCTTGCTTGAATTGACCTCCGGACCGCTCCAATCTATCCAAATTAATTGTATAACTTCATTAACATTCATCGAAAATAATTCCGGATAATAATGCGTCGACTTAAAACTTTATTCAAAAAAGTCAAAAAGAAGTCAACGCATGACCCGCCCCTCGGAACCCGACATAATTTTCATGAAATCTGAATACTCATTCCGATACGAGTTCAACCATATCAATTTTATCGAATTCCAATAACTACTCGACCTCCAAATCTTAGATTTTCGTTTTTGTAAAATTTTACAAAAATCTTGATTTTCCTTTATTTAAATCTGAATTAAATGATAGATTCAAAGACATAATCATGGAAATTAATCAAAACTCGATAAGAATCACTTACCCCAAACACCCACGTAAAGATCTCTCCAAAATCGCCTTCAACCGAGCTCCCAATTTGATTTTGAGTTATGAACTCAAACCCCCGTTTTTGGGACTTTTAATTCTGCCCAGGTACGCCTTCTTCGCGTTCACGAGCCCTATCTCGCGTTCACGAAGGCCAAAAACCCAGCTGCTTCAATTTCTTCTTCGCATTCGCGTGACCAGAGTCGCGTTCGTGAAGGCCAACTGTTCCTTCCCCATCATCTCCTCTTCACATTCGCGACCTCCCCATCGCATTCGCGATGACCAGCTGACCAGCTCCTTCGTGTTCGCGAAGGTCAAACGACCTCAGGCCCAACTCTTCCTTTCTTCTTTGCGTTTGCGTTGCCTTGGCCGCGTTCGCGAAGGCTTGCCTAGCTCCTTCTTCGCGTTCGCGTTCTCGTCCACTGCTTCACGTTCGCGAAGGCCAAACCAACAGCCCCTCAAATTCCTCTTCGCGAACGGGGGACTCCCTTCGCGTTCGCAAAAAAGGAAACCAGACACCAGCAACAGCAGTCCAAACAACTCAAATTTGGTCCGAAACACACCCGAGGCCCCTGGGACCCCGTCCAATCATACAAACCTGTCCTATAACATAATACGGACCTGCTCGAAGCCTCAAATCACATCAAACAACATCAAAATCATGAATCGCACCCTAATTCAAACATAATGAACTTTGAAACTTCAACTTCTACAATCGATGCCGAAACCTATCAAATCACGTCTGATTGACCTCAAATTTTGCATACAAGTCACATTCGACATTATGGACCTACTCCAACTTTCGGAATTAGATTCCGACCCCCATATCAAAAAGTCAACCCCTCGGTCAAACTTTCCAAAAATTCGACTTTCACCATTTCAAGCTTAATTCCACTACGGACCTCCAAATAATTTCTCGGACACACTTCTAAGTCCAAAATGACCATACAGAGCTAACGGAACCGACAGAACTCCATTCCGGAGTCTCTTCACATAGTTCTGACTACGGTCAAAATCCTAAGACCTAAGCTTTCGATTTAGGTACCAAGTGTCCCAAATCACTTTGAATCATCCGGTAACTGAATTCAACCATGCACGCAAGTCAATACACGTAATACGAAGCTGCTCAGGGTCTTATGCCGCCTAACGAGACTTTAATTCTTGAAACGACAAGTCGGGTCGTTACATTCTCCACCTTTTAAGCAAACGTTCGTCCTCGAACGTGCTAAGAATTATTCTGGGGTTACCGAATTAATGATTTTTACTTTTACAAATATACTCACGGTTGGTCCCACGTTACTGCATTGGAGATAAGTCCGACAACACCATCTCATTTGAGATTATTTGTTTTATCCATATTTGTAAACTTTAAGACCAATTTCTTACACTCCAAACATTTTCAAAAAGTCCGATTTTTCATCAACGCACGGTATTAGTTTCAACTGGCTATAGCAACTTGTGCCTATGCACACATCAACTTTCTTGATAGTGTTGAAGTACTTCAAACTTTTTCTGGGGTGTCTCATTCTTCCCGTTTAAGATCATTCTCTCTTGAACTCATAACCTAACTTTCCTCTTCTGTCGCACATATCAATCTCCTAAATTTTTCTAACTCCCAAATTTTTCAGAAATTTCGGCAGAATCTCCCATGCAAATGGGCCTAACCACCTGCCAAAGTAATACCAAAACAACTCCTAACAATACATCCTCAACCCAACAAAACACCACAATGTATATATCAATAGCACTAGTCTCAGCATTACAAGCACTACATTATCACAATGATATCAGGACATGAAGCACATCATATGGATGCTCATCACTACATCTCTGGTCTTAAAAGCTGTTCATAATTAATTCCAGCATCATCAATTAATCTCATATTAACCACAACCTCATTTCAATTTTTTTTTCACCACACTGACAACAAAATGTGAGGCATGAAGACCTCAAGATTATTTACTCGAATTAATGAGTCGCATTTAACGCCACCTGGGCACTCATCTCATAGGCTAAAACTCAATATTTACAGCACAAAAATGGCTGGATATGCACCGAAAATATACAAGAATTATTAAATAAGCCTAACAGGCATGACTCCCTATTAATATTATTGTACAAATTAAATTTCGCAAAGAGAGAATTTAAACTCATAAATATTTTACCACAAGGATCTCGTCCTTACATAACTTCCACTGCGGGTTGCAGCCCGGTTTGAATAATTCACATCATATAAAAATGCGAGGATCCCGTTNAGAGAATTTAAACTCATAAATATTTTACCACAAGGATCTCGTCCTTACATAACTTCCACTGCGGTCCTTACATAACTTCCACTGCGGGTTGCAGCCCGGTTTGAATATTTCACATCATATAAAAATGCGAGGATCCCGTTCTCAACTCTGAATCACAAGTATTTTGTACATTGTGCCAACTGAAAATTTTCAATTTCCTTTCTTTCTTCTTTTCCATATATTTCATAAATAGTTTTCACAACACATAATGAACCCTCATACCGGTAGGGCATATAATTTATAAAAATTGGAATCAATTGTCCCGAAACACATTAAACCCACTGTAATGAATAATAAAAATTACTTTTGGACTTATATCCCTCAATGGTGTACAAAAATAAAATGACAGACGCGGGCTCACATCTTCAAATCTCCCAACAGGGATAAACATATAAGTGGGTCAAAATTTTACGAAGCTCACCCCTAAGCAGAGCATAATAGGAGGACTTGCATCAATATTCAGATCTGAATCAAACTAAGGGAAAATATTCTTTTATAACAATTCGGGATCGTACTTATAACGACACCATCTGGTGTATCAGCCTTAGCCAAATTATAGCGATTATATCAACGGGTCGGGCCTCCACCTCTTAGGCGCCCACTACCCGCCTGTCCTCCACCTCTAGCTGACTGTGCACGTGGAGCATTAACTGGAATAAAGCTTGTAGCTTGAGTGCTCTGATGAAATCCCCCCTCCTAAGTCTGGGACAATCTCTCATGATGTGCCTAGTATCACCACATTCATAACAACCCCTTTGAGGTCGTGGCTGCTCGTACTGAGTCTATGCCAGATAACTGGAATAACCACTGTAAGAATCTTGTGTCGGTGGTGCACTATAAACTGGAGCACCCCGAGTAATCTGATGTGCGGATTGAGCTGACCGACTGCTCGAGCCTCCGCTATAATGGGTCCTAGCTGAAGAGTAAAATACACTGAACCCTCCAGATCTTCGAGATCTTTTGGCCTCCTTAGACTCCCTTTCCTCGCCTAAAACAACCTGAATCTTTCTCGCAATCTCCACTACTTTTTGAAATGGAGTATTAGTTTGTAATTCTCGAGCCATGCATATTTTAATATCTTAATCGAGGCCATCAATGAATCTGCGGACCCGCTCTCTGATTGTAGGAACCAAGATAGGTGCATGACGGGCTAACTTACTGAACCTGATAGCATATTCTGACACTGTCATAGTACCCTGACGCAACCGTTCAAACTATGCGCCACGCATCTCGGAGAGTCTGGGGAACAAACTCTTTCAAGAATATTTCCGAAAATTGAGCCCAAGTTGGTAGTGTTGCATCGGCCGGTCTACCTTCCTGATAGATTTGCCACCACTGATACGTTGCGCCTAACAGTTGAAATATAGTAAAGGCAACTTCGCTCACTTCCACATTACCCATGGTGCGGAGAATACGATGACAATTTTCTAGAAATCCTTGGGCATCCTCTGTAGCTGTGCCACTGAAAGTAGGTGGACTATACCTCTTAAACCTTTCAAGTCTCTTTTGTTCTTCTTCCGATGCCTCTAGCCTGACCTCAGGGTGAACCGGAATAACAGGTTGTACCGGTACTACACCCGGAACCTGACCAATGTGAACCTGCTGCTCGGGAGTTGTGGTAGGAGTCGGAGCTACTCCCCCAATCTACGAAATATTTGGTGCAACAGAGATCATACCCGCCCGGGTTAATGTACCAAACATTCTCAGGAATTGTGCCAAAGTCTCCTGAAGTCCGGGGGTAACAACAGGTGCTTCAGTACCTGTCCCCCAACTGGAGCTATTGGTGGCCCCTCAACTGTTGTTCTGACAGGTGCTCTAGTCATGGAACGTGCCCTTCCTCGACCTCTGCCTCTGCCTCTACCTCGGCCCCGACATCTTGCAGCCCTAGCAGTATGTGTGGATGCCTGCCCAGCTAACCCGGTAGCACGTGTCCTCACCATTTGTGAGAGAATAGAGATACAAAGGCTCAAATTCTACAATCAACAAATCCGCACGACAGGAATGAAAGAAGTGGAAATTTCCTAACAATTCTGTAGCCTCTCGAAAATAAGTACATACGTCTCTGTACCGATCCCCAAGACTCTACTAGACTCGTTTGTGACCGTAGAACCTATGAACCTAGAGCTCTGATACCAACTTGTCAAGACCCAAAATTCCACCACAGGCGTCATGATGGCACCTAGTCTCTAAGACTAGGTAAGTCGATTTCAATTACATTTTGAAGCTATTATTTTGAATTAAATAATAATCAAAACTAACAGCAGAACAAATATGAATATACAACCTCCCAAGACTGGTAGTACTGAGTCACGAACTCTAACTAAATACATGGAATGATCATGAGGACCGAATAGACAATATTGTTTGATTAAAACTAACAGTACAATGAAATGAAAAAGACTCTAAGGGACTGCGACGACTAAACAGCTCTACCTTGAATCCTTACGATCCCGCTATAACTCTGCTCAAATCTGATATCTTCAATAGCTGGCTCTGCAAAAGAATGTGCAAAAGTGTAGTATGAGTACACCATGGTCGGTACCTAGTAAGTATCAAGACTAACCTCAGTAGAGTAGAGACGAGATATAGTCAAGACACTCACTAGTCTAATAACCTGTGCAATATAATATACAAAATAATAGGAAACAAATAACAATAAAGGCAACATAAAATAACCAGTGATATGCATAGTAAGGCAATAAAATCACCATTAATATCACTCAACAATTGATAAAAACAATTACACCCGGTTAAATCGAGTTCTTCAATTAAATATCTTTCATATATAATTCTTACGAGTAAAACACTTTTTGAATAAAAATCCTTCCAAATAAATATTTTAAATATAATTCTTTCAATTAAAAAGTCACCATGTGACACCTCATTTCATAATCATAAAAATATGGGTCTCAACCCATTTTCATATTTTCACAGCACTTCGTCCCCATAATTAAATCATCATATTTCCCTGGTACCTCGTGCCCACTTTTCATATCACAGCTGCACGGACAGTTCACATGCCAATATTATTATTAATTAATCACAGCACCTCGTGCCCACATTTTATATCACAACTGCACAGACAATTCACGTGCCAATATCTCCATTATTTACTCATAGCACCTTGTTCCCACATTTTATTTGGTAATCCACCTAGCAATAGCCACAGGCTCTCAATTTCAATTTAATTCAGATTGTTATCAATTTACCAACAACAAGACAAATTGCACAAGGTATAAAACTAAACACTAAGAAATTCACAACATCACATGAAAATCACCAACACCACAACTCCACATCATCACATATTGTCCCTGACAATAGCCACCCTTATCGCTCCTATAGCCACCTTTATCCCTCCGCCCTGACAATATCAATAGACACCCTTATCGCTCCTATTGCCACCCTTATCTCTCCTATAGCCACTATTATCGCTCCGCCCAGACAATATTCCAACAAATACAACAACAGTGAAATGCCACCCTTATACCCGCATAATATCTATAGTGAAATGCCACCCTTATATCCTCAAAATAACAACTCACACAACAGAACAATTTACACGAAACATTATCACAGCAACATAAAAAAATCAATTCATATCACAATTTGCCCAATGGCCACAATAAATTCCAAGGATATAATAAAACCAATTAATTTCACAACAAATAGCCCAAGGCTCCACACAATGTATATAAAATCTCAAAATCAATCAACAAAGATAGAAATTATTCAGCACAAAGCAAAGCTTTCATTAAACCAAATTTAGATAATTATATTAGCACATATTCTTAAGCTTACTTAATTAATTATTTGTATAAGGAAAATTCATAATGAACATAATCCAAGAATATCAAACCATCAAACTCACGGAATTCACATAAATATACAGGTAATAATTACATCAAGTTGTCATATAAAAATAAATTCAATAAATGTGATTTGAGGCATGACAAACAGGTGATTAAGTATATGCCAACAATTATTCAATTTACTACTCAATATGCCCAAGACCTTAACTCAATAAATTTTGCACATATCAGCCCGAGTACGTGCTCGTCACCTCGCGTACACGGCTTTTCACATTTCACAAATGGCACATAAGACTCGATACCTAAGGGGTAACTCCTCCACTCGAGGTTAAGCAAGACACTTACCTTTTTGAAGTTATGCCGATATTCCAAAATCGCCTTCTTGCTTGAATTGACCTCCGGACCACTCAAATCTATCCAAATTAATTGTATAACTTTATTAAAATTCATCGGAAACAATTCCGGATAATAATACGTCGACTTAAAAATTTATTCCAAAAAGTCAACAAAAGTCAACGCGGGACTCGCCCCTCGGAACCCGAAATAATTTTCATTAAATCCGAACACCCATTCCGATACGAGTTCAACCATACCAATTTTATCGAATTCCAATAACAACTCGACCTCCAAATCTTAATTTTTTGTTTTTGAAAGATTTTACAAAAATCTTAATTTTCTTCCATTTAAATCCGAATTAAATGATGGATTTAAAGACATAATCATGGAAATTAATCAAAATTGGATAAGAATCACTTACACCAAACACCCATTCAAGAATCTCTCCAAAAATCGCCTTCTACCGAGCTCCCAATTTGATTTTGAGTTATGAACTCAAACCCCCGTTTTTGGGACTTTTAATTCTGCCCATGTACGCCTTCTTCACGTTCACGAGCCTTGTCTCGCGTTGGCAAAGGCCAAAAACCCAGCTGCTTCAATTTTTTCTTCGCGTTCGCATGATCAGAGTCGCGTTCACGAAGGCCAACTTTTCCTTCCCCGTCATTTCCTCTTCATGTTCGCGACCTCCCCGTCGCATTCGCGATGACCAGCTGACCAGCTCCTTCGTGTTCGTGTTCCACGCTTCGCGTTCGCAAAGGCCAAATAACCTCAAGCCTAACTCTTCCTTTCTTCTTCGCGTTCGCGTTGCCTTAGCCGCGTTCGAAAAGGCTTGCCCGGCTCCTTCTTCATGTTCACGTCCACTGCTTCGCGTTCACGAAGGCCAGACTAACAGCCCCTCCAATTCCTCTTCGTGAATGCGGGACTCCCTTCGCGTTCGCGAAGAAGGAAACCAGACACCAGCAACAACAGTCCAAACAGCTCCAATTTGGTCCGAAACCACCCCAAAACACACCTAAGGCCCTCGGGACCCCGTCCAATCATACCAACCTATCCCATAACATAATACGTACCTGTTCAAAGCCTCAAATCACATCAAACAACATCGAAATCATGAATCGCACCCTAATTCAAACTTAATGAACTTTGAAACTTCAACTTCTACAATCGATGTCGAAACCTATCAAATCACGTCCGATTGACCTCATTTTTCAAACAAGTCACATTTGACATTACGAACCTACTCCAACTTCCGGAATTGGATTCCGACCCCTATATCAAAAAGTCTACCCCCCCCCCCCCCCGGTCAAACTTTCCAAAATTTTGACTTTCGCCATTTCAAGCTTAATTCTACTACGTACCTCCAAATAATTTTCCGCTCATACTCCTAAGTCTAAAATTACCATACAGAGCTAACGGAATCGACGGAACTCCATTCCGGAGTCGTCTTCACACAGTTCCGAATACGGTCAAAATCCTAAGACTTAAGCTTTCGTTTTAGAGACGAAGTGTCCCAAATCATTCTGAATCATCCGGGAACTTAATTCTACCACGCACACAAGTCAATACAGGTAATACGAAGCTGCTCGGGGCCTTATGCCGCCTAACGGGACTTAAATTCTTGAAACGACAAGTCAGGTTGTTACATGCACTATAAGAACTTCCTGGAGCACCCCGAGTAATCTGCTGTACAGACTGAGCTGGCCAACTGCTCGAGCCTCCGCCATAATGAGTCATAATTGCAGAGCAGAATCCACTGAATTCTCCAACATTTTGAGCCCTTTTGGCCTCTTTAGACTCATTTTGCTTCATTTCGAACATGTTCTAGCATCCTAGCAATCTCTAATACTTGCTGAAATGGAATGTCAGTCTGCAACTCTCGAGCCATACATATTTTCAAAACTCATAATTGAGCCCTTCAATAAATTTGCGGACTCGCTCTCTAATTGTAGGAACCAAGATAGCAGCATGACGGGCTAATCACTGAACCTTATGGCATATTCTGACACCGTCCTGGTGCCCTGACACAATCGTTCAAACTTAGTGCGCCACCAAGTTGGTGGTGTTGCATCGACTGGTCTATCCTCTTCATAAACTTGCCACCATTGATACGCTACTCCTGATAGCTGAAATGTAGTAAAGGAAACTCCGCTCACTTCTACAATAATTATGGTATGGAGAATACGGTGACATTGTTCTAGAAATCCTTGGGCATTCTCGGTAGTTGTGCCACCAATAGTAGGTAGACTATACCTCTTAATCTCTCAAGTCTCTTTTATTCTTCTTCTAACATCTCTGGCCTGACCTCATGCTGAACCGGTACCTGTTATTCCGGTTCAGCCTGAGGTCAAGCCAGAGACGTTAGAAGAAGAACAAAAGAGACTTGAGAGATTAAGAGGTATAGTCCACCTACTTTTGGTGGCACAGCTACCGAGAATGCCCAAGGATTTCTAGAACAATGTCACCGTATTCTCCATACTATAAGTATTGTAGAAGTGAGCGGAGTTTCCTTTACTACATTTCAGCTGTCAGGAGCAGCGTATCAATGGTGGCAAGTTTATGAAGAGGATAGACCAATCGATGCAACACCACCAACATGGTGGCGCACACTTTACACGAAATATTATCACGGCAACGTAATAAAATCAATTCATATCACAATTTGCCCAATGGCCACAACCAATTTCAAGAATATAAAAAAATCAATAAATTTAACAACAAATAGCCCAAGGCTCCACACAATGTATATAAAACCTCAAACACAATCAACAGAGATAGAAAATAATCAGTATAGGGCAACGCCTTCATTAATCCAAATTTTGGTAATTATACTAACACTCCTTCTTAAGCTTACTTAATTAATTATTTGCATAGTGAAAATCCATAATGAAATTAAATTCCAAGAAATATCAAACCATCAAACTCACGGAATTCACATAAATATACAAGTAATATTCACCTCAAATTGTCATACAAAAATAAATTCAACAAACGCGAATTGAGGCATGGCAAGTAGATGATTTTATAAATGCTAACAATTATCCAATTTACTACACAATATGCCTAAGACTTTAACCCAATATATTTTTCACATATAAGCCCGAGTACGTACTCATCACCTCGCGTACACGGCTTTTTACATTTCACAAATAACACATAAGACTCGATGCCTTAGGGGTAATTCCCCCACTCGAGGTTAGGCAAGATACTTACCTTTTTAAAGTTATGTCGATATTCCAAAATCACCTTCTTGCTTGAATTGACCTCCGTACAGCTCAAATCTATCCAAATTAATTGTAAAACTTCATTAAAATTCATCGGAAATAATTCCGGATAATAATACGTCGACTTAAAATTTTATTCCAAAAAGTCAACAAAAGTCAATACGGGGCCCGCCTCTCGGAACACAACATAAGTTTTATAAAATCCGAACACCCATTCCAATACGAGTTAAACCATACCAATTTTATCAAATTTCGGTAAAAACTCGACCTCCAAATCTTAAATTTTCGCTTTTGGAAGATTTTGCCAAAATCTTGATTTCTTCGATTAAAATCCGAATTAAACGATGAATATAATCATAGATTCATGAAATATAAACACTTTAGCATATAGAACACTTACCCAAGTCAAAGTCGTGAAGAACCCCTCCAAAATCGCCCCAAAACCGAGCTCCAAAAATCCAAAATGAAAATGGCGAAATGACCATTTTTGGTCCTTATGATTCTGTCTAGAATCGCTTCTGCGGAAAGTATTTCGCATATGCACAATCGCAGAAACGATGGCCAAAGGCACATCTGTGGACCATGCCGCTTCTGCGTTCCATTGATCGCACCTGCGATGTCGCAGGTGCGCAAACTTGTCCGCTTCTGCGATGAGTTGCCAGCCTTCCCAATCTCACTTATGCGAGGTCGCTTCTGCGATGAAGCATCCATAGATGAAGCATCCGCAGAAGCGAGAATACTTGTAATCAAAATTCTAGCAGTTCCAATTATCCAAAAATCAATCCGTTAACCATCCGATATCCACCCGAGGTCCTCGGGACCTTAACCAAATATAACAACATGTCCCAAAATACAATACGGACTTAGTCGACGCTTCACACCACGTCAAACAACGCCGAAATTACGAATCGTGCATCGAATCGAATTATGAGTTTTCAAATCTTCCAACTTCTATATTTTGCGCCGAAATATATCAAATCAATCCAGAATGAATTCAAATTTTGCACACAAGTCATAAATGATGTAATGGAGCTTTTCCAATTTCCGGAATCGAAATCCGACCTCGGTATCAAAAATTTCACCTTCAGTCAAACTTTCCAAAATGTTCTATTTTCTAACTTTCGCCAAAATGCATCGAATTGTCTTACGGACTTCCAAATCCAAATTCGGACACACGCCTAAGTCCGAAATCACCATATGAAACTATTGACAATATCAAAGTTCCATTTCGAAGTCGTTTGCTCAAAAGTCAACTCTCAGGTCAACTCTTTCCATTTAAGTTTCTAAATAAGAATTGCTCTTCCAATTTAATTTCGAATTTTCCGAAAGTCAAACTCGACCACACCCGCGGGTCATAATACATATTATGAAGCTTCTCTAGACATTAAGTCACTGAACGGGGCATTAATTCTTAAAATAACAAGTCGGGTCGTTACATTCTCCCCCTCTTAAACATACGTTCGTCCT
>AWOL01S0051098.1:59940-91381 GCA_000715115.1 Nicotiana otophora | reverse complement strand
TAGTGCTATTATAGAGAGTATTTAGCGTCTGCCAGCTATTCAGGGTTCCTCCAGTGTGTATTCCGGCCATCAGGATCAGACTTCAACTCAGTAATTCACCACTCCGAGGGGTTGTTTTGAGTGCTGGGAGTTGGGCCACCTGAAAAGGTTTTGTCCGAGACTTCGGGGCAAGGAAGTGCAGCAGGACCATCGGCCCATGATTACCGCACCATCTACCACACCGCTTTGACGGCCGGCCAGAGGCGGAGGGCAGGTGGGTAGGGATCGCCCTAGAGGTGAAGGCTAGTTTGTTGGCGTTCCGGCTAGATTCTATGCTTTCCCAGCCAGGCCAGAGATAGTCATCTCCGATGCAGTGATCATAGGTACTATTTATGTTTTCTGTAAGGATGCTTCGGTATTATTTATTCCAGGTTCTACTTATTCCTACGTTTCTTCTCTATTTGCTCCATATCTGGATGTATATCGTGAGTCCTTGGGGGTTCCTGTATATGTGTCTAGGTGATTCTGTCGTTGTAAATCGAGTCTACCGGTCTTGTGTAGTGACTTTCTGTGGTTATATGGCAAGATCGGATCTTATGTTGCTCGATATGGTTGATTTTGAGGTTATCCTAGGCACAGACTAGTTGTCTTTGTACCATGCCATTCTTGATTGCCATGACAAGACTGTTATCTTAGTGATGCCTGAATTGCCCAGATTAGAATAGAGGGGTTCATCTGTTGGTACTTCCAGTCGAGTTATTTCTTTCTTGAAGGCACGACTTATGGTCGACAATGGTTGTTTTGCCTATTTGGCCTTTGTTCGGGATACTACTGCAAAGACTTTTGTGATAGATACGGTGTCGGTGGTACAAGAAATTTCCAATGTATTTCCTGTTGATCTACTAGGTATGCCGCCGGATCGGGATATTGATTTTGGTATTGATTTGGTGCCAGGCACCCAGCCTGTCTCTACTTCATCTTATCGCATGGCTCCAAGGATCTGAGGGAGTTAAAGGAGCAGCGGCAAGAGTTGCTCGAGAAGGGGTTCATCAGGACAAGTATGTCTCTTTGGGGTGCACCAATGTTATTTGTAAAGAAGAATGATGAAGGTATGCGGATGTATATTGATTACCGCTAGTTGAACAAAGTCACCATCAAGGATAAGTACCCATTGCCGTGCATTGATGATTTGTTTGATCAGCTACAGGGTGCTAGAGTGTTCTCGAAGATCGACTTGAGATCTGGGTATCATCAACTGAAGATTCGTGCTTTGGATGTTCCGAAGACGGATTTTCGGACCAGATATGAGCACTATGAGTTTCTAGTGATCTTTTTCGACTTGACTAATGCCCCAGCAGTATTTATGGATTTGATGAATCGGGTGTTCATGCCATATCTTGACTTCTTTTTCATTGTCTTCGTTGATGACATATTTATCTACTCGCATAGTATGGAGGAGCACGATCAACATTTGAGGTTAGGTGAGGGTATTAAGGTGGATCCTAGGAAGATCGAGGTAGTCCAGAGTTGGCCTCGTCCTACCACAGCGACCGAGATCAGGAGTTTCTTGGGGTTAGTAGGTTATTATTGTCGGTTTGTGGTGGTCTTCTCGTCTATTACCACTTCTTTGACTAGATTAACCTAGAAGGGTACTCCGTTCAGATGGTTAGATGATTACGAGGCAAGCTTTCAGAAGCTCAAGACCGTATTGACTACAACGTCTGTATTAGTGTTGCCCTCTAGATTAGGATATATACCGTGTTTTGCGATGCTTCTCACTTTTTCTTAGGTTTGGTATTGATGCAGGAGCGGTGAGTTATTGCATATGCTTCACATCATTTGAAGCCCCACGAGAAGAATTATCTCATGCATGATTTGGAATTAGCCACGATAGTTCATGCCCTCAAGATTTGGAGGCATTATCTTTACGGGGTGTCTAGCGAGGTTTACATCGATCATCACAGTTTGCAGCATTTGTTTAAGTAGGGGGATCTTAATCTGAGGCATCGAATTTGGCTTGGGTTACTGAAAGATTACGATATTACTATCCTCTATCATAAGGGCAAGGCGAATGTGGTCGCGGATGCCTTGAGCTTGAAAACTGAAAGTATGGGTAGTTTGGCATTCATTTCAGCAGAGGAGAGGCCATTGGCTTTGTACATCTTGTCCTTAGACAACCGACTTGTGAGGTTGGATATTTTTGAGCCCAGTCGAGTTCTTGCATGTGTTGTGGCTCAGTCGTCTTTTTTCGAACGGATCAAGGATCGGCAGTATGATGATCCGCACTTGCTGGTCCTTAGAGAGACAGTGCTACGTGGTGATGAAAAGGAGGTTACTATCAGTGATGATGGTGTTCTATGACTCCAGGGTCGCTTATATGTTCCTAATGTTGATGGTCTAAGGGAGACGATTCTAGAGGAGACACAATATTTGCGGTATTCTATTCATCTAGGTGCTATGAATATGTATCATGACATGAGGCAGCATTATTAGTGGCGGCGGATGAAGAAGGGCATAGTCGAGTATGTGGCGTGGTGTTTGAATTGCCAGCAAGTTAAGTATGAGCAGCATAGGCCATGTGGCCTACTTCAGCAGATAGTTATACAGGAGTGGAAGTGGGAGTGTATCACTATGGATTTCATAGTTGGGTTGCCGCGGACGTTGAGTAAGTTTGATGTTATTTAGGTTATTTTCGACAGACTGACCAAGTCTACACACTTTATTCTGATGGTGACTACGTACTCTCCAGAGAGGTTGGCCCACATTGATATTCAGGAGATTGCTCGGCGACATGGTGTGCCTATTTCCATCATTTAGGATAGATACCCTCAGTTCACTTCACATTTTTGGAGAGCAGTATAGAGTGAGTTGCGTACCCAGGTAGAGCTCAGCACTGGCAGTCGGAGCGGATAGTTCAGATTCTGTAGGACAAGCTTAGAGTATCTGTTATTGACTTTGGAGGGCAGTGGGATCGATTCTTACCATTACTCAAGTTTGCTTATGACAATAGCTATCAGTATAGCATCGAGATGGCTCCATTCGAGGCTTTATATGGTCGGCGATGTCATTCTCCCATCGGTTAGCTTGAGCCCGGCGAGGATAGGCTAAATGGTATTAATTTGGTAAAGGATGCCTTGGATAAGGTGAAGTTGATTTAGGAGTGACTTCACACAGCACAGTCCAGATAGAAGCGTTATGCGGATCAAAAAGTGCATGGTTTATCATTTATGGTGGGCGAGAAAGTTCTCTTGAAGGTCTCGCCGATGAAGGGTATCATGAGGTTAGGAAAGAAGGGCAAGATGAGTCTGAGCTTTATTGTCCCATTTGAGGTGTTGAAGCGAGTTGGGGAGGTTGCTTACGAGCTTGCTTTAACTCCCAGTCTATCAGGAGTTCATCCGGTTTTCCATGTGTCTATGCTCCGGAGGTACCATGCCGACAAGCCGCATGTGTTGGATTACAGTATAGTGCAGCTTGATGAAAGCTTGGGTTATGAAGAGGAGCCAGTTGCCATTGTTGACAGGTAGGTTCTCAAGTTGAGGTCTAAGAAGATTTCAGCAGTGAAGGTCCAATAGAGGATTCGACTAGTCGAGGAGGCGACTTGGGAGGCCGAGGAGCATATGTGAAGTAGATATCCGCACTTATTCAGCACTCCAGGTATGATTCTAGACTCGTTCGAGGATGAATGTTTGTTTAGAGATAGAGAATATAACTACTCGATCGGTCGTTTTTCTTTATATATCCTTATTCCCCTATTTAAGACTTCTTGTATGTGCTTTTACTATTTTATGACTACGGGGATGGTTGGTTTGGTTTTGGAAGGGTTCGGGTTGAATTACGGACACTTAGTTCCTTAATAGTGGCTTAAGGTGGCCAAGTTTGACCTGAGTCAATGCTTTGAGTAAACAACCTCAGAATCGGGATTTGGATATTCCAATAGGTTCGTATGATAGTTTTGGACTGCGGCGTATGTTCAGATTTAGTTTCAAGTGGGCCGGTAGCGTTTCGGCACTTATTGTTGAAAGTTGACATTTTGAAGGTTTTAGAAATTCCTAGGTTTGACTTGAAGTAGATTTTCGTATTATAGATGTCCGTTTGGGACTCCGAGCCTTGGAATAGGTTCTTATTTTGATTTATAACTTGTCCGTAAAATTTGCGTCATTCTGAGTTTTCCAAGTATGTTTCGACTCGTTCGGAGTTGGCTGAAATGATTTTGAAGCTTAGAAGTTGATTATTGAGGTTTTGAGGTGCGATTCTTGATTTGGTTTTAATGTTTTCCAAGGCTTTGAGTAAGTCCGCATTATATTTATGGACTTGGTGTATTTGGACCGGGTCCCGGGTGGCTCGGGCGTGTTTCAGACTACCCGGAGTACGTTTTAACTTGGCTACAATTAGGGTTGTGCATGGATCTGATCGGATCGGATCAGATCGGATTTAGCACATTTCATATTGAAAAGTTTGGACTTTGGATTCTACAAAATGCAATCCGAATCCGATCTAAATACTATCAAATTATAAAGTTTGGATCGGATAAACATTTCGTATTTTTGGATCGGGTTGTACATATTATTAAGGCTATTGCAAATCTAATCGGCCACTCGCTACTGCACTCTTTAAGGCTATTTCTATTCACCATTCTAATAAATTAAAAGGCAACAAATGTCTTTCATTACATAAACAAAACACAATCTTCACAGCAAAATAAAATTAATTGAAATCCCAAATAGTTGTCTAATAAAATGAAATCCTCAACAAGAATTCATTAATAGATTACACAAAAGAATTCAAAGTTCCAACTTCTATGGCCATCCCACTCAATCCTGGCTCGCTTTCAAGATCAGCAACACTGCATTTGACAAAAATGAGAGGATGTTAGATATCTATAATGAACCGACCGATTGTTTTATTTTCTATATTCTCGTTCCCCTAATTAAGACTTCCCTTATGTGCTTTTACTGTTATATGATTCGCAGGGATGGCTGGTTTAGGTTTGGAAGGGTTCGGGTTGAAATCGGAACACTTAGGGGTCATTTGGTTGGGAAATAAGTTATCCTATGATTGATTATCATGGGATTAGTTATCCCACCCTCCCATATGGATAAAAGAAATACTACATCCCGGGATAACTAATCCCAGGATTAGTTATACCACGATTTTATCCCAACCAAACGTGGGATAAACTCATCTCAAATTTAATCCCGGGACTAATTATCCCTTATCTCTCATACCAAACGATCTCTTTGTTCCTTAATAGTGGCCTATGGTGGCCAAGTTTGACTTGAGTCAATGTTTTGAGTAAACAACCTCAGAACCAGGATTTGATGATTCCAATAGGTTCGTATGATAATTTTGGACTTGAGTATGTGTTCGGATCGGGTTTGGGTGATCCGGGAGCATTTTGGTGCTTAATGTTGGCCGTTGGTTCATTAAAAATTTCTAGTTCTTTAAATTTGGTTTGGAATAGACTTTTATTTTATCAAGGTCCATTTGGGAATTAAGTGTAGTGTATTAAAGCACTTAGGAGGATTAGTCACTATACCAAAATATATCCTACTCATCCCTTAGCCTATATTACAACCTGAAAAGACTTAATTGATCCTGGACTTCGCAAGCTTAGATTAGTATAGATATATACTACAGGCAAGCCTATGATATGACCTCGGGATGCACATGAATTTATTTGAGAGAGTGAGAGAATTCTTTTGATTTGTATGTCCTTAAATTATACTTGAATGCATATTTGAGTGTGTGGACTAATTTATGTCTCTCATTTGGGGTGAGGGCACATGATTTACAAAGGATTGGTAAAGTCCAGGCACTTTGAGTTTGCACAATAAGTGAGTTATAGTAGGGAATGTATTGGAGTTATCTTTTGAGGTTAGGATGTTAGAAATGTCACACAAATATATTAAATAGTCTTTGCATGAGCCTTATTTTGAAGAAAGATGTCAATAGTTCTTATGTTGGTTTCTAAGCGTTGATATAAACCATTGTCATTGGTGTGATGCTCGAGTATGTTTTAAAATGTGTTTCTTGCACATGCGCTTAATTTCAAGTTGCTCGGACGAGCAAAAGTTTAAATGTGGGGTGGTGATAAAGGGTGAAAAGTGCATGTTTTGAGTGTGTTTGTGTATTAATTCTTGTGTGAGTTGCGGGAGTTCACACCTCTTTTGAAGTAAAAATATGCTCATTACGTGTTTCTTATGTGTAGGAACAAACTTGCGCGAAAAAGGATCAAATGGGAGAAAAATAGGTGAAAAAGAGCTGAAGAGAAAAGTCCCGGACAGCGAAGCGAGGTTCCCTTCGCCAGACCAGGGCCGGAGCAAAAGAAACCAGAAAATTCCCAGACAGCGAGCGAGGGTCACTTTGCCAGACCGGGACCGGAGGAAAAATATCAGCTTTTCCAATCCGAATTAGGAAAAGCCAATTTCGGCCCAACAAACCCTAAACCATATAAATGTTATAGTTAGCCACTTTTTAAAAGGGGAGAGAAGACCTTAGGGAGGCAAGAACACACTTGGAAGTAGAGAGAATCCATAACAGAGTTCGAAAATCATGGAATTCATCTTGAGTTATTCTTTTTCCCTTCTATTATTGATTTTTATGTATTCTTAGGAATTAATTGAGATTGCTACCATGACTATGTGTGGCTAAACTTGTTCATTCTAGGGTTATGGTTTTACATGAATGTTGATATTCGGAGATTGATTTGATGATTTAATTTATCATGTTGGGTTGTCTCTTCATATCCTGAGCCTAATTATTTTACTGTCTAGCTAACAGTAAAATACTATATATGAATCTTGAGTTGAACTTGAGTGAAGTAATTCTTGGTTGCAATAGGATTGAATAGAGTGCGATTTTAAACCTAGTCATTGGGGAATTGATTAGCGAATACGGATAAAAATATAGTGCTTAGCCAATTGTGCAAGAGATTATTAATGCGCTCTTTTTATCTTTAATCTCATAGAAATATAGGGTTTGGAATAAATTGAATAGGTGAGTAGAAGTTGTCGAATTTCTACTAGTATTATTATCTTTGCAAGTTAATAACCCAGATAAATTAATAAGTCAAGTTAATTGAAGAATTTGACAGGATTGTTACATAACCATAACCCTGACTATTATTTCTCATTAAATTAAACCTTTCGTGCTAAGTGTGCTAGTTAATTAGTTATTCTCTTAATCGTAATTTTAGTTAGTAGAATTAATCAAACAAAAATCACCTTGAAATTGTTCTTGACTCGATAAATTAGAAATTGCTTGATTGATCACAAATTCTCGCGAGAACGATGCTCTACTCACTCTTTATTACTTGATTGACCGTGTATACTTGCGTGTGAGATTTAGGGCAACAGTAATCACTCTAATAGTTAAATTATGAATGTTTGAGCAATTATTAATTAGTTTGTACAACCTTTGGCTAGTTTTGGATTGTTCGGCACCGACTTGAGGCTTTTAGAGCAATTTGTGGACCGGAAAATGGACTTAGGAGAGAGGTAAGTCTCTTGCCTAACCTTGTAAGAGGAAATTAACCCCATAGGTATTTAAATCTTTATTTGCTACTAATTGTGGGTGCTACGTACGCACGAAGTGACAGGAGTCCGTGCGTAGCTAAAATTCATGGCCTTTATTATGCTATTACTTGCACTATTTGGACTTAACGTGTTAGTTTAATTGGTTGTGTTAATAAATAAAACTTGGTTAAAGATTATGGTAAATCGAGCTTCATTACTTAGAGAGTTGGCAGAATGCTTAGTTTTATATATATATATATATATATATATTATGGGATGCATCCATGGATCGGGCCGTACGGCCTCAATAGTGTATGTACACGATTATTATGGATCGGGTCGTACGACCTCAGCATAACTCGTGCGTATTGTCACAAGGAGTCCGATTACACTTGATATATCTTTCATGACTTGAGGATTTATAAATACATGTTGAGCACTTACTTGTTGAGATTAGTATGTGATAGTTTGGGACTTGTAATTGTTATTTCGATAAATGGTCAATTAATTATTGCCTCTTATTCCATCACTGATGTTGTATTTCATGCCTATCAAATAATCTTGTACATTATGTATAATACCCACTAGTAAGTGTCGAAGTCGACCCCCCGTCACTACTTCTTCGAGGTTAGACTAAATACTTACTGGGTACGTGTTGTTTATGTACTCAAGCTACACTTCTACACATATTGTACAGGTTTTGAGGCAGGTCTATCTGGAGTCTGTCCGGGCGCGTTTCCGCATTACCCGGAGGCTTAGTGATGAGCTGCTTTCCCATGCTCTATTCTATAGCACCCGGAGCCTCCTATTGTTATGTTTTATCTTTTCTGTCTATTATGTTTCAGACAGTAGTTCTTAGAGAGTTTTGTATATTCTACTATATGCTTGTGTACTTGTGACATCGGGTTTTGGAGATTCTAGTAGACATTCATGGTTTTGATTATTTAATTCACTATCTTACTTTTCCGTTTAGTTTATTCTTTACATTACTACGCTAACTTACTATTTGTTTTCGCATTAAATAAAAATCAAAGACTTTAAAAATATTAAAATGAGAAATTTGAGGGATAGTTCACCGTTGGCTTGCCTAGCGGCAACGATGGGCACCATTATGGCCTATAGTGCGAATTGGGTCATGAAAGCTTGGTATCAGAGCTCTAGGTTCAGATAAGTTTTATAGGTCATGAACGATATTAATAAAGTCTTGCGGATTGGTGCAGAGACGTCCGTACTTATCTTCGAGAGGCTATAGGGTGTTAAGAAACTACTCTTGCTTCAACTTTTATCGTGCAGTTGATGTTGTGCTAAGTATCGTTCTCTTATTTTCTCACAGATGGTGAGAATGCGCGCGACAGATGTACCCGGTGGTGGAGGAGCTGCTACCCGTATTGCTAGAGATCGAGGTAGAGACTAGGGGAGAGCAATAGCTCCTGCTACCAAACGAGGGCGTCCTAGAATTACTCTCGTCGTGCCACCAGCGGATCCAGTGGAGGATCCTGTCATTGAAGAGCAGGGTGAGGTGCCTGCAACTGAGCTGACCCCGATAGATTTCATGCCTGCACCGGGATTTCAGGAGGTCATGGGCCGTATGCTCCGGTTCATGGATTCTATGACGCATGCTGGTTTATTTCCAACGGACCCATCCACATCTCAGGCGGGGGGGGGAGTACAGACCCCTACCGCTCAGGCTATAAGGCACGCTGCTGCCATATATCAGACCCAAGGTACATTACCTGTGGGCAGAGCCCAGCTAGTTGCAACTGGTGTACCAGAGCCCAGACCATATGCGGTTGTTGCGCCACATAAGTTGTTGGATAGATGGACCAGACTGCATCCTCCTACCTTTTGAGGTGAGCAACATGAGGAACCCTAGAATTTTATTGACTGTTGCAGAGACAAGCTGCACAACATGAGAGTATTGGAGTCCAATGGGGTAGACTTTGCCACATTTTAGTTGGAGGGCAGGGCTCGTAAATGGTGGTAGTTCTATCTTCTTAGCAGGCCAGCGGGTTCGCCTTCCTTGACTTGGGATCAGTTCACACGTCTTATTATGGAGAGATATACTCCACCCTCCCAGATGGATGAGCTACGGGGTTAGTTCGAGCGGCCCCAGCAGGGTCAGATGTCTATGACCGATTATGAGGCGAGATTTTCTGAGTTGTCCCGCAATACACTTGAGATACTCCCCACAGATGGAGAGAGAATGCGAAGGTTTATTGCGGTCTTGCATTATGGTATTCAGGTTCCTATGGCTCGAGAAGTGGAGATGAGGACTCGTTATGAGTAGATTGTGGAGATAGCTCGACGGATTGAGGGTACCCGCACCCAGGGCCGATTGTATACGACCGGGAGAATAGGCCTCGACATTCTGGAGGATTCAGTGGTGCCCCGTCTGGGGGCAGAGGTCAGTTCGTGAGGTGTTAGTCCAGCAGACCCACTTATTTAGCATCGCGGCCTTCTCAGGGTACACATGTGCGGCCCTATTTTAGTTCCATTCCAGAGAGCTCATATAGTCCACCAGCTATTAAGGGCCCTTCCAGCGGGTATTCAGGTCCCCAGGGTCAGACTCAGGGCTAGTCATCTTCCGCACCGAGAGGTTGCTATGAGTGCGGGGAGCTTGGTCACATGAGGAGATCTTGCCCCAGGTTTTGGGGCAAGGCAGTGCAGCACGGCCAACAAGGCCATCAGCCTATGGTTACCACACCAACTACCGCACCGGGCGTCCAGCCTGCCAGAGGCGGAGGGCAGGTGGGTAGGGGTCGCCCTAGAGGTGGAGGCCAAGCAGGTGGTGCTCCATCTAGGTTCTATGATTTTCCATCCAGACAAGATGCAGTAGCCTCAGATGCCGTGATCACATGTATTATTCCTGTCCGCGGTAGGGATGCTTCAGTATTATTCGATCCATGGTCTACATATTCATATGTTTCTTCTTTATGTTATCATTATCTAGATGTCTCTTGTGAGCCCTTGGGTGCTCCTGTATATGTGTCCATGCCCGTGAGCAATTCTGTCATTGTGGATCGGGTCTACCGGTCTTGTATTGTGACTTTCTATGGTTTTGAGACCAAATCAGATCTTTTGTTGCTCGACATGACCGACTTTGAGGTCATCCCGAGCATGGACTAGTTGTCTCCATATCATGCTATTCTTGATTATCATGCCAAGATGGTTACCTTGGCGATGCTAGAGTTGCCTAGATTTGAGTGGAGGGGTTCATCTATCAGTGCATCTAGTCGGGTTATCTCTTTCCTGAAGGCTCAACACATGGTCGAGAAGGGTTGTTTGGCCTATCTAGATTATATTTGGGATACTGCTGCATAGACTCCTATGATTGATTCAGTGACCGTGGTGCGGGAGTTCTCCGATGTGTTTCCTTCTGATTTACCAGGCATACCACCAGATCGTGATATCGCTTTCAGTATTGAATTGGCACCAGGTACCCAGCCTATCTCTATTCCACCGTACCGCATGGCTCCGAAGGAGTTGAAAGAGTTGAAGGAGAAGTTTGAGGAGTTGCTAGCAAAGGGGATCATCAGGCCGAGTGTGTCGCCTTGGGGTGCACCAGTGTTATTTTTGAGAAAGAAGGATGGGAGTATGCGGATGTGCATTGATTACCACCAGCTGAGCAAATTTACCATTAAGAATAAGTACCTGTTGCCACATATCGGTGATTTGTTCGACCAGGTGCAGGGGTCCAGGATGTTCTCTAAGATTGACTTGAGATCTGGGTATCATCAGCTAAAGATTCGTGCTTTGGATGTTCTGTAGAGGGCTTTCTGGACTAGGTATGGCCACTATGAGTTTCTAGTGATGTCTTCTGGCTTGACCAACGCCCGGAGGCATTTATGGATTTGATTAATTGAGTGTTCAGGCCATATCTTGACTCATTCTTCATTGTCTTTATTGATGACATATTGATCTACTCGCATAGTGTGGGGGAGCACGAGCAGTAATTAAGAGTTGTGCTTCAGACCTTGCGGGAACAAAAGCTATATGCTAAGTTTTCAAGGTGTGAGTTCTGATTAGATTATGTGGCATTCTTGGTGAATGTTGTATCAGATGAGGGTATTAAGGTGGATCCTAGGAAGATCGAGGAAGTCTAGAGTTGGCCTCATCCTACCACAGCGACCGAGATCAAGAGTTTCTTGGGCTAGAAGGTTATTATCGCCGGTTTGTGGAGGGCTTCTCATCTATTGTAGCACCTTTGACAAGATTGACCCAGAAGGGTGCTCCATTCCAATGGTCCGATGATTGCGAGGCGAGCTTTCAGAAGCTCAAGACAGCTTTTACTACAGCACGGGTTTAGGGTTGCCTTCCGGTTCAGGGATGTATACTGTGTATTGCGATGCTTCATGGGTTTGCCTAGGTTGTGTATTGAAGGAGGAGGGGCGAGTTATTGCATATGCTCCATGTTAGCTGAAGCCCCACGAGAAGAATTACCCCATACATGATTTGGAGTTGGCCGCGATCATTCATGCTCTCAAGATCTGGAGGCATTATCTTTATTGGGTATCCTATGAAGTTTACACCGATCATCGTAGCTTACAACATATATTTAAGCATAGGTATGTTAATTTGAGGCAGCTAGGTGGATTGAGTTACTGAAGGACTATGATATTACCATCCTTTGCCATTCGGGCAAGGCAAATATGGTTGCGGATGCCTTGAGTAGAAAGGCTGAGAGTATGGGTAGTTTGGCATTTATTTCAGCAAACGAAAGGCCATTGGCTTTGGACATTAAGTCCTTAGCTAACAGACTTGTGAGGTTGGATATTTCAGAGCCCAATCGAGTTACTGCATGTGTTGTGGCTTGGTCTTCATTATTTGAGCGAATCAAGGCTCATCAGTACGATGATCCGCACCTTTTGGTTCTTAGAGAGACGATACTAAGGGGTGGTGCCATGGAGGTTACTATCTGCGAGGATGGTGTTCTTAATATTGTTGGCTTGAGGGAGAAGATTCTATAGAAGGCACACAGTTCTTGGTATTCTATTCATCCTGGTGCTACAAAGATATATTGCGACCTGAGACAACATTATTAGTGGCGGCAGATGAAGAAGGACATAGGTTAGTATGTAGCGATATGTCTAAATTGACAGCAAGTTAAGTATGAGCACAAGAGGCTAGGTGGCCTACTCTAGCAGATGGTTATACCGGAGTGGAAATGGGAGCAGATCACTATAGACTTTGTAGTTGGGCTGCCGTGGACATTGAGGAAGTTTGATGTCGTTTGGGTCACTGTCGACAGGCTGACCAAGTCGGCGCATTTTATTCCGGTTGTGGCTACGTACTCTTTAGAGAGACTGGCCCAGATTTACATTCAGGAGATTGTCCAGTTTCATCGTGTGCCTGTTTCCATCATTTCAGATAGAGGCCCTCAGTTCACTTCACATTTTTGGAGAGAAGTACAAAGTGAGTTGGGAACTTGGGTAGAGCTCGGCACAGCCTTTCATCCGCAAACTGACGGGCAGTCGGAGCAGACATTTCAAATTCTGGAGTATATGCTCAAAGCGAGTGTGATTAATTTTGGAGGGCAGTAGGATGGATTCTTGCCTTTGGCCGAGTTTGCTTATAACAATAGTTATCAGTCCAGCATCGAGATGGCTCCATTTGAGACATTATATGGTCGGCGATGTCGTTTGCCCATCGGATGGTTTGAGCTCGGTAAGGCTAGATTATATGAAACTGATTTAGTTACGAGTGCCTTAGAGAAGGTAAAGTTGATTCGGGAGCGGCTTCGAAGGTTCTCTTGAAAGTCTCGTCGATGAAGGGTATCATCAGATTCAGGAAGAAGGGCAAGCTGAGCCTAAGGTTTATTGGCCCATTCGAGGTGTTGAGGCGAGTTGGGTAGGTTACTTATGAGCTTGCTTTGCCTCCCAGCCTATCGGGACTTCATCCGGTCTTCCATTTGTCTATGCTCCGGAAGTACCATGCCGACAAGTTGCATGTGTTAGATTACAGCACGGTTCAACTAGATGAGAGCTTGGGTTATGAGGAGGAGCCAGTTGCTATTGTTGACAGGCAGCTTTGCCAGTTGAGGTCTAAGATGATTTCTGTGGTAAAGGTCCGGTGGAGGGATCAACCAGTCAAGAAAGCGACTTGGGAGACCGATGAGCACATGCGGAGCAGATATCCGCATTTATTCACCACTCCAGGTTTTATTCTAGACCCGTTCGAGGATAAACGTTTATTTAAGAGGTGGAGAATGTAACAACCCGACTGGTCATTTTACTTTCTAGATCCCGTTCCCCTAATTAAGATGTCTCGTGTGTGCTTGTACTTTTATATGAAAATCGGGGATGGCTGGTTTAGGTTTGGAAGGGTTCGGGTTGAAATTAGAATACTTTGTTCCTTAATAGTGGCTTATGATGTCCAAGTTTGACTTGAATCAACGTTTTGAGTAAACGACCTCGGAACTGGGATTTAGTTGTTCCAATAGGTTGGTATGGTGAGTTTGGACTTGTCGTGTGTTCGGATCGAGTTTCGAGTGATCCGGGAGCATTTATTCGGCTCTTAATGTTAGAAGTTGGTTCATTAAAGGTTTTCTGGATCTCTAAATTTGGTTTGGAATAGACTTTTGTGTTATCGAGGTCCGTTTGAGATTATCATCCTGGGAATAGGTCCGTATTATGATTTATGACTTGTACGCAAAATTTGGTGTCATTCCGAGTAGTCTAAGTATAACTCAGCGTGTTCAGAGCTAGTTAAGAAGTTGAAGTTCATAAGTTGATTCAATTTGGTTTTGGGGTGCGATTCATAGTTTTGATGTTATTTTATGTATTGCGAGGGTTATAATAGGTCCGTATTATGATTATAGACTTGTTGGTGCATTTGGACAGGGTCTCGGGAGGCTCGGGTGCGTTTCGGACTGCTCGGAGCTAAGTCCAAACACTGTTGGTGTGCTGTTCTGGTTTCCTTCTTCGCGAACGCATAGGGACCCTCACGGTCGCGAAGAAGGAACTAGGGACTGGGTGATGTTTTTCTTCGCATTCGCGATGTCTGGTCCGCGTTCGCGAAGGCTTGGGACCAGTGGCCTTCGCGTTCACGGGTGACTCGTCACGTTCACGTAGAAGACCTAGGCCTCGGCTTGGGCAACCAGCTGCCTTTCGCGTTCACGAGTGGGGACATGCGTTCGCGATGAGAGGGCGACTCAGTGCATTGTGTTTGCGTGTGTCTTCTCGCGATCACGAAGAGGACTTTTCTAGGTTTGTGACATTTGCCTTCGCGATCGTGAGGGCTTGTCCGCGATCACGAAGAAAGCAGACCTGGGCAGTGACTTAATAAAAATTGAGATTTTGGCCTTTTTGTTCATTTCTCTCATTTATTAGCTAATGTTGGAGCTTTGTATAGAGGGATTTTCACCTAGCTATTGAAGGTAAGGGATTTCTATATAATGAGAGCGTAATACATAAATTATGGGTAGATACTAACATGTGAATTGTGAAAATATTAGGATTTGGTTGAAAAACCTAGATTTGATAAAAATGAGATTAGATCACGAAAATGAATATGGAATTGGGTAAAAATTGTATATTTGTGTTCGTGAGGCTATGGGTAACATTTATTTATGAAAATTTCTGGAATCCGGACACGTGGGCCAGGAGGGTGAATCTTAGGAACCTTCCAAATTGGGTTGGGTAATCACTCTAATAGTTAAATTATGAACTTTTGAGCAACTATTGATTAGTTTGTACAACCTTTGGCTAGTTTTGGATTCTTCGACACCGACTTGAGGCTTTTAGAGCGATTTGTAAACCAGAAAGTGGACTTGGAAACAAGGTAAGTCTCTTGCCTAACCTTGTAAGAGAGAATTAACCCCATAGGCATTTAAATATTTATTTGTTACTAATTGTGGGTGCTACATACGCACGAAGTGACAGGAGTCCATGCTTAGCTAAAATGCATGGCCTTTTATTATGCTATTACTTGCACTATTTGGACTCAACTTGTTTGTTTAATTAGTTGTGTTAATAAGTAAGACTTAGTTAAAGATTATGTTAAATCGAGCTTCATTACTTAGAGAGTTGGCATAATGTTTAATTATTGATATAAAATATATTCTTTCATGGGCTTACCTCGTAGTTGTAAATATGAAATTCGAATCCGAAGAGTTTCCCTATTCCTGTGGATCGGGCCGAACGCCTGTTTTGCAGCACCCGGAGCCTCTTCTTGTTATGTTTTATCTTTTCTCTCTATTTTGTTTCAGACAGTAGTTCTTAGAGAGTTCTGTATATTCTACTAGATGCTCGTACACTTGTGACACCGTATTTTGGGGATTCTAGTAGACATTCATGGGTTGTGATCATTTAATTCACTATCTTAATTTTTTGTTTAGTTGATGCTTTACATTACCACGCTCACTTACTATTTGTTTCCGAATTAAATAAAAATCAAAGACTTTAAAAATATTAAAATGATAAATTTAACGGGTAATTCACCGTTAGCTTGCCTAGCGGCGACGATGGGCGCTATCACGGCCTATAGTGCAAATTGGGTCGTGACAGTATCAGATTGGCAAACTATTTGCCTATTCCAGGAGATCAAATTAAAATGCAGAAATTTAATTGTGGAAATCCAGGAACAAATTGAAATGAAAGCAAAGAGAAATTTCAACAGATAAAGGCCTATAATAGAGATAAACATCTTTTAATCTGAAAGCATTTCATAATCTGCACTCTGATGCTATTCAGAAAACATGTTACTAACCTAAACATATAAAAGAAACATTACATGACAGAGATTGGTTAAAAAGGAATTTATAAGCCATATATTATTAACATTTGATGAATAAGGCAGTGAAAGTTACCTTTCCACCAATCTATTGTAGCTTAATGGGAAAGACAAATAAGTAGGGATTTTAACCTATTATTTGCTCTTTTGTACTTTGGTTTTAGGCCGAAAATGCTTGTAGGTATTCCCGAAACTAATGAAATATGCTTGCTTGCAGGAATTGTTCAAAATGAGCCGAAGGAATCAAAATCAACTCACAAAGGAGTCAAAGGTTGAACAAATATTGTGCGGTCGCGAAACCCATGATGCGGCCGTGATCAAAATTACGCGGTCCGTGAGAGGGCGATCCAGAGAGTGATTTTTTGGCTAAATGATGAGGGCGGACCACACCAGAAATGTGCGGCCGCGAAAGTACCTATGCGGTCGCGATTGAAATTATGCGGACCGCGATGACTAAGATTCAGAGAGCTGACAACTTGAGCACGAGAGAGAAGTGCGGACCGCACCAGAATTGTGCGTCCGTGGAATTCCTTGAGTGGCCGCGATCGAAATTATGTGGTCCATGAAATGAAGAACCAGAGACAAATCCAAAAGAGAAGAACGTGGACCGCATCAGAATTATGCGGCCGCGAAAGCCAGAGTGCGGCCGCACTCAGAATTACGCGGCCGCACAACCTCCGCTGGGGAATTTTTATCCGGTATTTATAGCTCAGTATAAATAGAACTTTTTATCCTTTTTAGAGCGTGTCATGTTATGTTATGTTTTGTGTGCAACTGACTTTTCTGTTTTCGGAGTTTTTGTACTAGATTCACTCTTTAACATTAGATTTTCATTCGACAAATTAATATTATGGATTTTATCTTCATTTCATATTTAATTTCTATTATTTCCATGAGTAGCTAAACCCATAGCTAGGGTTGTGACCCAACCTTAGTGTGGGCATTTAATGAGTATTTGATTTTAGGGCTTGAATGTGAATGGATTAGTGATATTTAGCCTAGTTCTTTCGAGAATGCAAGAATTAATAGTTGCAAACATTGATTCATGCCTTTATGACTTAGTCTCAACTTGAGAAAGAGGGACTAAGTCTAGGAAAACTAGGCTAACAAGGAATTGAGGTGAACTCAAGAAATTGATAGCCCCGATTAAAGGGTTAAACTTAGAGATATTAATACCCAACTTGAGCCAATATTACTTGATTTGCATGAATACCCATTTAGACTTGAGAAAACCAAATTGGGTAAAATCACTCAAACTACCGAGAGGTATAGAGTGAGTACCCGGGTATGATAGCTATATTACAATCCCAACTAATCAAGCTTGCCCTGGATTTTGCTACCCGTTAGATATCCACCTAGGTAGAAGTCACTGCCCTAGTCTCTTTAAACATTTGAAAAACAATAACAAAAATATTGTCCTTAGTTTTAATTATTGCAATCTTTAGAGTAAAATTAGAAATAGAAAAAACAATCAAGTTTGTGGAAGTGAAATTAAAGCCAAAACTTGCAATTAACTTCGATATATACCTAATCCCATATTCTAACTCACTGTGAATTCGATCCCGACTTTTGTTGGGTTTATTATTGCATCGACCGCCTCGCTACTCAATTGTGGTGCAGGTTTGGCACAGATCAATTTTTGGCGCCGTTGCCGGGGAGTTAAACGGATTTAGCTATATATCCAGGTATTTGTATGTTTTGTCTTTCTTTCCTTCCGAGTTACTAATTTTGTTTGTGAATTGCTTGCAGGTAAAAATAAATAGCCTTAACAACGAGCCCCTCGGAAATTTACCATTGGGGGGGGGAGGTAGATGACGATCAAGTGGATGAGGTTCATCCCGAGCCTCAAGTAAACATGCGAGGCCGACCGTCTCCACCAATAGCAGCACACCCGGTGTTGCCGAATGAGGGCTATGCAAGTGTAATAGTCCCGCCCCGAATTAGGGCGGGCAACTTCTAAATTACCAATGTGATGCTTACAATGCTTGAGCAGCGGGGTTTTTTCACCGGAGCTCCACACCAAAAGGCCTACAAGCACCTCAAAGGGTTCGTTGATACTTGTTGGGAGAGCAAGCAAATAAATGTCACCGAGGATGCACTACGATTAAGGCTATTTCCATTTTCTTTATGGGGAAAGGCTTTGGACTGGTTAGAGAGATACCCCAATCATTCCATCCACACTTGGGATGAGTTGGACGAGAAGTTCATTGCCAAATTCTTCTCTCCATGGCACATGGCTACACTAAGGTATGAAATTTTAGCTTTCAAACAAGAACCCAATGAGCCATTGCACGAGATTTGGGAAAGATATCGCACTATGGTCAAAGAATGCCCTAACAATGATATGACCGAGGCCATGATCTAACAGACTTTCTACAGGGGGATCAACATAATAAATCAGTGTGTAGTAAATCAACTCGCTGGGGGTAACTTCATGAACATGCCTTATTCTGAAGCTTGTGAAATATTGGATGAGTTGGCAGACACCTCTTCGACGTGGCAAAGTAGAGCAAATGTTCCTCAGGGTGACCCAAATGTAATTCACCTACACAAGGAGCTACATGATCACGGGCAAGCTATTTAAGAGTTGACAACCACCATGAACCAATTTTCCAAGGCTCAGCTTCAACAGGTTCAAGAGTCAAAACAGGTGAATGCTATAGAAGGGGTGAACATAATGTTAAACAAGAGAAGGCAACGAGGTCAACAAGTACAAAACCATCCAGAACAGTTTGTGCAAAGTAATAGTGGGTATAATCAAGATGATTTATATGATGAGCAAGATGAAGAGGTTCAATATGTCAACAATTATAAGGGTCAAAGAAGCTATGCTCCAAATCAGCAACAATGGAGATCACAAGGAAAACTGGAATAACCAAGGGCACCAAGGAAGTTGGAGTGGTGGCAACAACAATAATCAAAGTAATTGGGGTAATCAAGGTGATTGGGGAGGAAATAATCAAGGTAATTAGGGTGTCAACAATCAAAACAATTAGGGGAACAACAATAATCAACGGAGTTGGAACAATAGCAATCAAGACAATCGGGGGTCGGGCTTTCAGAGGCCCCCGATGTATCAATAACCAAACAACCCGCCTCCATATCCGTCGCAAGGTCCTAGTTCTTCTAATAGTGAAATGGGACAGATTGAAAACATGTTTAAGCAAATGATGGAGAAAACGCCAACTCCGATGCCCAATTAGCCTCCCACAATACTTCTATCCGCAATTTGGAGGTACAACTTGGCCAAATTTCTCACGCTTTAAATACTCGCCCAAAGGGGGCACTGCCTAGTGATACGGTGGTGAACCCTAAAGGAGGGAATGCGGGGCATGCACTGGCCGTGACAACAAGAAGTGGGAGAGGTGGAGTTGCTAGTTCCTCAAACCAAAGAATACATGTGGGTGATGATGTGTTGGTGCAAGATGATGATGAGCCAAGCAATTATGTTCAAGCTAATGAAGAAGCGAGGATTGATATTGATGAAAATGTGGAGGAGACGCAAAAAGAAGTGAACCTGTCTAGGGAGCACGTGACTGACATGCCGGAACCGATAGTGCCAAAGGCTAAGGTACCAATGCCAAGGCCGCCTCCTCCATACCCTCAAAGACTTGCAAATAAAAACAATGAGAATCAATTCAAGAAATTCATTGATATGATAAAAAGTTTATCCATAAATGTCCCATTGGTTGAAGCCTTAGAAAAAATACTGGGATATGCCAAGTTCATGAAGGATTTGGTAACAAAGAAGAGATCAATGAATTGTGAAACAGTCAAAATGACACATCAAGTGAGTGCTATGGTTCACTCCATGGCTCCAAAGTTGGAAGACCCCGGTGCTTTCACAATCCCGTGCACTATTGGGAGCGCAACTTGTGCCAAAGCGTTATGTGATTTGGGGGCAAGCATTAACTTGATGCCTATTCTGTGTTCAAAACATTGGAAATTGGGTAACCAAGACCCACATCCATGAGGTTGCAAATGGCGGATCGTACAATGAAAAAGCCATTGGGAATAATTTATGATGTGTTAGTTAGGGTCGACAAGTTCATCCTTCCCACAGATTTTGTGATACTTGACTGCGAGGTTGACTACGAGGTGCCAATCATGATTGGGAGACCTTTCCTTGCTGTAGGGAAGGCCTTAGTTAATGTGGAAGCTGGAGAGCTCACCTTCCGGGTGGGCGATGAAAAAGGGGTATTCCATGTTTGTAAATCAATGAGGCAACCAAATAGCAACGAAGTGTGTTCATTCATGGATCTTGTGACCGAAGTAATTATTGATGACACAAGTGCTGTGATAAATATAGAAGATACCTTGGAAATTGTGTTGTTGAATCATGATGAGGATCAGAAGGAAGGCTTTGTACAATGTGTCAATGCTTTGCAAGGAATGGGATCATATACTTATAAGCCCCGAAAACTTTCCTTGGATCTCGAAAATCGGAAGACTCCACCAACAAAGCCCTAAATCGAGAAGCCTCCCACCTTGGAGTTAAAGCCTTTGCCTTCACACCTCAGGTATGAGTTTATAGGCCCTTGTTCCACTTTAGCTGTTATTCTTTCCTCGTGCTTAACTAACGTACATGTAGATGCCACCCTTGCGGTGCTTCAAAGGAGGAAGAAAACAATAGGTTGGACATTGGCGGATATTCGGGGTATAAGCCCCACCTTTTGCATGCACAAAATCATTTTGGAGGAGGATACCAAACCCTCTGTGGAACATCAAATACTATTGTATGAGGCCATGCAAGAGGTAGTAAAGAAAGAGATCATCAAGTGGTTGGATGCCGGGGTAGTTTACCACATTTTCGATAGTTCGTGGACCTCACCAGTGCAATGTGTCCCAAAGAAAGGGGGCATGACTGTGATCACAAATGACAAAAATGAATTGAGCCCCACAAGAACTGTCATCGGGTGGAGAGTGTGCATGGATTATAGAAAGCTCAACAAAGTTATGCGGAAAGACCATTTTCCGTTTCTATTTCTTGATCAAATGTTGGATAGGTTAGCCGGACGTGCTTATTATTGCTTCTTGGATGGATATTTCGGATATAACCAGATTCTTATTGCACCTTAAGACCAAGAGAAGACCGCCTTCACTTGTCCATATGGCACTTTCGCATTCTCGTGGATGCCATTCGGGTTATGCAATGCACCGGCAACTTTTCAGCGGTGTATGATGTCTATCTTCACCGATATGGTGGAGGGCTTTCTCAAGGTTTTCATGGATGATTTTTCTGTCGTGGGGGATTCTTTTGAAGAGTGCTTGGATAACTTGAATAAGGTATTGGCACGTTGTGAAGAAACTTACTTGGTGCTGAATTGGGAGAAGTGTCACTTTATGGTAAAGGAGGGCATTGTTCTCGGTCACATGATTTCCAAGAATAACATTGAGGTTGATAGAGAAAAAATTGAAGTGATATCTAGACTCCCTCCCCCTACTTCCGTAAAGGGGGTGAGAAGTTTTCTAGGTCATGCGGGGTTTTACAACCGATTCATCAAGGACTTTTCTAAGGTGGTAAACCCCTTGTGCAAACTCTTGGAGAAAGATGCCAAGTTCCTTTTCAATGAAGATTATATGAAGGCGTTTGAACTACTCAAGTATAAGTTGACTACCACTCCTATTATTACTGTGCCAAATTGGAGCTTACCATTTGAGCTCATGTGTGATGCAAGAGATGTTGCAGTTGGTGTGGTATTAGGGCAACGAATTAATTAAATCTTTCATTTGGTCTACTATGCTAGCAAGACCAAGAACGGGGCCCAAGTCAACTATACGGTGACCAAAAAAGAACTCTTAGCCATTGTCTTCACTATGGAGAAGTTTCGCCAGTACCTAATGGGTACAAAGGTGATTGTTCACACCAACCATGCGGCACTTCGTTATTTAATGAGCAAGAAATACTCTAAGGAAATGTTGATGCGGTGGGTGCTTCTATTGCAAGAGTTTAATCTAGAGATTCAAGAATGAAACGGTAGTGAAATGCAAGTGGAAGACCATTTGTCCCAATTAGAAGAGGAGGGGAGGCCACATGATGGCCATGAGATCAATGATTTATTTCCTGACGAACAACTCCTTTACATGTCTATGACTGGGATACCATGGTTTGCCGATGTGTCCAACTATCTTGTGAGCGGCATTATTCCAAATAAGTTCTCCAAAAACCAAAGGAAGAAGCTCAAACGGGACTGCCTGGACTACTATTGGGATAAGCCATATCTCTTCAAAATTTACACTGATGGTGTTATCCGGAGATGTGTTCCAGAAAAAGAGCAATTGAGTATTTTTGATGTTTGCCATTCTTCGCCTTATGGTGGTCACCATGGTGGGGCAAAAACTGCTACAAAGGTCCTAAGCTGTGGATTCTATTGGCCTACCTTGTACAAAGAAGCTAGCAGGCTCGTTAAGCATTGTGATGAATGTCAAAGGGCCGGTGGGATCTCCAAGAAAAATGAGATGCCTCTCACCACCATCCTCGAGATTGATATTTTTGATGATTAGGGCATTGATTTTATGGGTCCATTTGTGAGCTCATGTGGGAACACCTATATATTGGTAGTTGTGGATTACGTGTCCAAATGGGTTGAAGTCGTGGCTTTTCCCAACAATGAAGCTCGAAGAGTGTTAGCTTTCTTGAAGAAGAACATATTCACAAGGTTTGGTACTCCAAGGGCCATCATTAGTGATGGGGGTTCACATTTGTGCAACAAAACCTTTGATACTTTACTCTCCAAGTATGGTGTCACTCACAAGGTGTCAACCCCCTATCACCCCCAGGCAAGTGGACAGGTTGAAGTCTCCAACAGGGAGATCAAGAGTATTCTATCCAAGACTGTCAATGCGAATCGGACTGATTGGTCAAGGAAACTTGACGATGCTCTTTGGGCCTATAGAACAGCTTACAAGACTCCATGTGGTATGTCTCCGTATCGGTTGGTGTTTGGGAAAGCATGTCACCTTCCGATGGAATTAGAGCATAAGGCCATGTGGGCGTTGAAGAAATTGAACCTTGATTGGGATGTAGCTGCCAATCTTCGGGTAGAGCAATTGAATGAACTTGACGAGTTTCGGTTCCATGCTTACTCCAGTTCGTCCTTGTATAAAGACAAGACGAAGTACTTACATGATAAGTATATCCGGAACAAAGAATTCAAAAAAGGTGACCTTGTTCTTTTATTCAACTCTCGGTTACGAAAATTTTCGAGAAAGCTTAAATCAAAGTGGAGTGGTCTTTTTTAATTGGTACATGTGACTCCTTCTGGTGCTCTTGATTTGAAAAATAAGAATGGTGAGATCTTTAGAGTCAATGGACACCGAGTAAAGCACTATTCAATGATGGCCACATTGTGGCATTGCTCCATTTCAAATGAATGATGGTAACATGCGTCGTGCTGCGACGTTAAATCAAGAGCTTCATGGGAGGCAACCCATATGTTTTTCTTTCTTTTGATTTTCTTGTTAGATTAGTCATTGTTTTGGACTAACTGGTTGTGAAGTGTATGCAGGAATTGGGTGTGCAGTGCAGAAAATGGACAAGAAAAAAATTTGCCAAGTTGTGCAATTGTGCTGACCGCGCTCGAATTATGCGGCCGCACAAACCCTTCGCGGCCGCACATTTCTGTGTGCGGTCACAAAGCCGAAAGATGAACAATTCCAACTCTCTGAAGTTTGGCCCGACAAAATCCCTTAAGGATTCGTGGCCGCGATCAACATTTTGCGGACCGCACAGATTGTGCGGCCGTAGCCATTTTTATGCGGACCGCGCCACTGAATCAGCTGTTGAGTTAAAAAAGGTAAAGAGTGTGGACCGCACCAAAATTATGCGGCCGCACTCAGGTAAGTCGGTGGGCCAACATGGTTGAGTATAAATAGGACTTTTTGAGACTATTCACACTTTACACACTCTGACCTCTCAAGCACAATGCACTCTTTCTTGTTTTCAATCTCATCACATACTCATCAATTGTTGATTTTCTACTACATTTTGGTATGTTAATTTCAATGAATTAATTTCATCTTTTTCTTTTCTTTTCTCCTTGTTGTAGTTTTCTTTTTATCTAGGGTTAAATTTATGCAAAAAATGTCAAACTGATGCTTAATTCTTGTTTAGAAGCATGTGGGTAGTGTTTGAATGCATAATGAGGTCTGAGGTTAGTAGCCTTTATTGTTCAATTGCCACAAATCATGTCAAATTAATGAAAACCCTAGTATTTATAGCACCTCAGTGCCGCTCTGATTTGAATTTCGCGGCCGCACACATTTTTGTGTGGTCCGCGCTAGGGTATGCGGCTGCATACAAAAGTGTTCGGTCCACGATACCCTAGATTGAAGGCACTTGTCATTGTTAAGTTTATGCGGCCGCATTCAATTTTGTGCGGTCTGCGGTTGGTTTTTGCGGTCGTACTCAATTTTATGCGGTCCGCACAATTAAACTTCAGAGACTCAACAAATCGATTATACGTCCACACTCAATTGTGTGCGGTCCGCGATGGGTTTTCGAGGCCGTACTCAAAAGTATGCGCTCCGTGCTGAGGTAACTTCAGAGAACCAGTAGTCTGAACCTGCGATCTCCTCGTCCGCACTTAATTTTGTGCGGTCCACGATGGGTCTTCACAGCCGCACTATTGTTTGTGCGATCCACGATGGGAAGTCCGTGGCCACACTCAATTTTGTGCCGTCTGCGCTGCCCTGTTCTGAGAAGCAGTGTCTTTCTTTCCAACTGTAATTCAATAATACATGTTGAACCCCAATTCTAACTGACTTTCCCTACTTATTTGTTGCAGACAATGGTGCATTCACGTGGTCGAGGTGATACTTCAAAAGGGAGGGCAGAATCCTCCCTAGGCCGGGATAGAGCAAAATCTAACATACCACTATCAGTCCAGAAAGTCTTGGGCAAAATGATTACTCTCAGTAGACCATCTCCGGAATCCTCAGACACCAGTGAATACCTCCCATCCCGGGAAACGTCTGTGGGGGATTCTGTACAACCACAATCGGGGGCACAATCACAATAATTCCCCGATAGACTCCATTTAGTCAATTAACCTACCTCTTTCTCTAGTTCTTATGATGGCTCAGAGGGAGGTAGTTAGGAATCTGCACCATCTTCCCCACCTACCACAACACCTACCTCAATCATGTTAGATGATGATATTGAGGTTCCGGATAACGGAGAGGGGGTGACACAATTGTAGGAGGCATGCCTAGATCAAAGAAACTAGAGGTATTGGCTGATAGGTTTGTAAGTGAGAAGGTGTGTGGAAAATGTCGGGAATGGTGGCCCCAAAGGTCGCTCACTCTTGAGCAACAATTCATAACCAAAGACCTAAGCTAGCACAATCTGAATGTCCTAAAGCAATTTACAGAGAGAAAAGGATGGAAATGGTTCATATTCCATATGCATGATGCAACTGAATACCTTGTCAAGGAACTTTATGCCAATGTTGCCCACATCAAAAAGGGTACAAAGGTGACGAAGGTCCGCAACTTGAAAATCCGATTTGATGGCCACACACTGAACACATATGTAGGGTTTGAGGATGTCAAGGCAGTGTAATACCTGGAGAATCTAGCCTTGGGTGATGCAGTTCGCCCATGGCTAACTGAGATACTTGCTATTCCAGGGACAACACCTGCATGTCTCACAGCAGGAGTTCAAATTGTCACAGCCACCCTTAACTTTGAAGAAAAAGGGTGGGCAACATTCATGTGCAGCCGTCTTGACCCGTGCCAGCATGATAATGTCCTTCCACTCCCCCGAGCAGTATTGGTAGCTTCCATCATGGAAGGATATCCTATTAATGTAGGAAACTCGATGTCCTACAACATCTCCAATGCAGTCCAGAAAGAAGAAAGATCGTATCCCTACCCCAACTTCCTCACAGAGTATTTCCAAGACCAAGGGGTAGAGCCGTGACATTTTGATGTAGAGGTGAAGGCTAAAAAGCCTTTCTCATGGTACCACCTACAGGGAGCGGACAACCCTAAATTCAAGGGTAAAGCCACTACCTCCACTGGCCAGTCTAAATAGCCAGGGGTAGTGGCCACCGGGTCAGTTGTCGAGCCCTCCACAGCAGCCGGTAATTCTACTGGAGCAGCTGCCATGCCTCCTCCTTCCTCTGGACCTTCCCTCTCACTGCCACTGTTAGTGTCCACATCTTTTACCTACCTTAGACTGCACTGCGGGTTTCACTTACACTATCCAATCTCAAAACCTCGATGAAAGCAGCTACCACAAAGCTGACTGCTATATCTAGTGCAGTGGCGGCACAGTCTTCATCCCCTTCAAAGCTTCAGGTACCTCCATCAGTGGAGGACTCTTTGAAAACGATTTTGGACAACCAGAAGAAGATTCTGGACGACCAGAAAAAGATCCAGGAGACTCTTGATACACATTGGAGGATTATCAAAGATTTGGGGAAGCAGGTGAAGAAGATGCGTAAAACTCAGGCATCTAAGGAGTCGGTGGAGAAGCTGAGCAAAGAGGTTGAGAAGATTGCTTCTGCTGGTGATATTACACTAGACCTGCTTATGGAGGAGACAGTCCTAGTAGCACATGCAGCAGTGCCCGAAGCATCAGATGCAGCAGCCGGCCAGTCTGAGGAGCTTGCTACCACTACACACACTGCTGCGGAGCTGATTAAGATGCTCAGCAACCCCACAGTCCCCCAGTCAGAGGATTTGGAGATCCAGTTAGAGCATACAGAGGGTGCTGAGGACCCGATGCAAATGGAGACCACATAGGGAGTTTTCTCTACTCTCTACCCCTTTTCCTGTTCTTATTTGTTATGAGCATTGAGGACAGTGCTATTTTTTATTTGGGGGGTGGTCCATTTTGATTTGATGATATTTGGTGGTCCATTTTGATTTGATGCCATTTGGTATGTAATAACCATTATACTATTTTTCTTTATCTTTATTTTTATCGTTATTGATCTTTATTTTCACTTTTGGTATGTATATATTCTTACCATTAAACGTATATATTCATTTCTATTATGTATATATTCGCTTTACTTCATTTTGTACATATTCAGTCTACTTTCTGTAGCTTACTTCATAACTTCTTTTGTTGTTTTTCCTTAGTAGCATAGCTTCTTATTTACTTTAGTAGCTTCTTTTTAAGTTGTTAGCCTCTTTTTACATTTTGTATGAATAATAAACTATTGGTTTTCTTAATGCCACGGTTCTTTCCAAAGGTAGATGTCGTGTGAACCGGGTGACTCTTCCCAACGGTGGATGGCGTGACAACCTTCTTAAGGGATTGAGTCTGTTTTCTTTATGTTTTTGTATATATAGTAGTAATGAATAAAAGTGTCTCAAGAAGACTTTACTTGGTACTAACACAATTACCTTCGACCTTATGGTTAGAAATAGCTCTAGTTGTGACCTTTAGACTCTTGTGTTGACTAAAACAATCATCGAGTGGCTTCTTTGAGCCATTTGTGATTTTCAATCTTAGCTAGGGTTGTTGTGGGACTTCGACTCTGTTCTCTTTGACAATCCAGCAGCTTGAGAGGTGAGGTATTAAATTGCAAGTCCAAGTTCCGTGCCAATAAGTCTAGAACTTGCCCTGAATATTTTTCTAGGCAAAATTCTAAGTGTAGCTCGACTTAAGAAATGATTGTAGGCTCTCCTTGATCCAATTAAAAACTTGAAAGCTTCTATAGCCTACCAATGTGACATCCCTAGTCAACCTTATTGAGCCGAAGCCTTTTTTTTTATTTAATAACCATGTTACAAGCCTTTATCCATTTTATAATGACCCTCTCTTGGCACCTAATCTGTCCTTAGCATTCTTGATACAATTGGTAAAAGCATAAGTTTGGGGGAGAGACGAGGAATGTGAAAGTGATAAAAGGTACAAATATGAAAGGTATTCAAAGTAGGCAATGATGAAAGGCATGGAGTGAAAGACGAGGAATAAAGTAGAAAGTTGAAGGGATTTAAAGAAAGCAATGATGAAAGGCATGAAGTGATTAGAGGAGAAAAATGATTTTCATGAGCAAGAAAGAGTGACATTACGTCTCTCTAGTTCCCCAAAGGAAGAAGAAAATGACTTAAAGAGTCAAGAAAATATGAGCCAAAAAGAGGAAATGGAATGCTTAAGGAAAGATGAAACCATCATATGCCGATAAGTCCTACCTTGATCCAAAAGCCTTCATTATATTTCTGCAAAAGCCCTATATGATTTCAAGTTGAGTGAGCTTACATTAGTGGTGATTTACAAAAGGGGCAAGCTTATGGTACTTAGAGCTGGACAAGTGACATTTCTTTTGAAAGAGATGAGCGCACTTCTTCACAATCCTTGTTTTGAGTGCTACATTCTAAAGTGAGATTTGCTCATGGAGAGTAAGGGAGGAGGAGTTTGGGCTCAACAATGACCTACATGATAGAGCGAGCTTCCTTGGTGAATTAAGTCAACTCTTGATGCTCTAGTGTCACATTAGAACTATGATACTCAAAAGGTCAAAACGTGGTGTTGTTGATAACTCATTTGTGTTGAGGGTAATTATTAGTCCCAATTGATGTATGATTGATTCACCTTAGGCCAGCTGAAATACTTTTTTTTCTAGTGGAGGTGGGAATTACCTTATTTGCTTGAGGACAAGCAAAAGCTTAAATTTGGGGGAGTTGATAAGTAGGGATTTTAACCTATTATTTGCTCTCTTTTACTTGTGTTTTAGGCCGAAAATGCTTGGAGGTAATCCCGGAAACTAATGCAATATGCTTGCTTGCAGAAATTGTTCAAAATGAGCCAAAAGAATCAAATTCAACTCACAAAGGAGTCAAAAGTTGAACACAAGCCAAGGCTGGGCAAAGAGGTCTGAAGCGCAGACCGCACAAATATTGTACGGCCGCGATCAAAATTACGCGGTCCGCGAGAGGGAGATCCACAGAGTGATTTTTGGGCTAAATGATGAATGTGAACCGCACCAGAAATGTCCGGCCACAAAAGTCTCTAGGCGGCCGCGATTGAAATTATGGGAACCGCGATGACAGAGATTCAGAGAGCAAACAACTTGAGCAAGAGAGAGAAGTACGGACCGCACCAGAATTGTGCGGCCACAGAATTCCTTGTGCGGCCGCGATCGGAATTATGCGGTCTATGAAATGAAGAACCAGAGAAAAATCCAAAAGAGAAGAACGCAGACCGCATAAAGTTAGAAATAGAAAAACTAATCAAGTTTGTGGAAGTGCAATTAAATCCATAACTTGCAATTAACTTAGATATGCACCTAATACAATATTCTAACTCCCTGTGGATTCGATCCCGACCTTTGTTGGGTTTATTATTGTATCGACCGCCTCGCTACTCAATTGTGATGCAGGTTTGGCACAGATCAAAGACATCCCATCATCAGTTTTGTCACCACTTAAAAATTATCTTAGCCTAATTTCTTGTTAACAACATGCTAAGTAAGACATGGCTCCAACTCGGAGATGTACATGAGAACAAGGGGTTGAAAAATCAAGCTAAGAAGATAGCATGCCATAAACATGATATAACAACCATATTTGTTGAATCATATATTGTGATATTCAGTTGAATATTCTGTATTTAGTAGTATAATTCTAACTAAAGGCCATTTTTTGTTAAAAAGAGATCTCGGATCAAGGGCTATCGACCAGACAGTGCTCCGTTGGTCCATTTAGTGGATCCTCCCCCCAAAAATAAGATCGTATTGAGCAGCAACTTCGAGGAAGATAGAATTGAGACATGCTATTACCTATGTATGGTGACGGGTGTCATGCCAAAGTCTGTCCGGGTGGGCTCAAGCTAAAGCAGGAGAAGAGAGTTAGCTTTCTGCTGAGTGAGCCCGAACAGGAGCGGACACACACTAGATCAGAGCAAGTTTTGCTGGCCCAATGAAGCAGACACCTATTAGGATGAGGCATAGAGGGAATTGAACCCACATCTCGTTGAGCTGCTCAAGCAAGCTTCCCTTTCGGAAGATCGATTTGTAGGACTATAGGACTGAACCAGGGACGTTTAAGGATGGAGTTCTTCTTGTTAATAGAGATGGAGTTCGAATTGTCTCACAAAGTGAACTGTGAAGTTAAAGTTGTACACTTTATTTATCTCAGATTGTAATTGAATCCAAGTAAGTATAATTCTAATTGGATTCAAAATTTACACTCACTATTCTTCCATCTTCTAGAAAGATTCACTTAAATTCATTTCAGTACACTTTCTTTATTTCAAATTAAATTCATTTCAGTACTTAAACTTCCATCTTCAATATTCAAATTCACATATTCCTCTATCTCATATTCTATTAGTTTCTTTAGACCAACAGACAATATGGAATGCTTATACAAGATGCACACAAAAATAGTAAGAAATATACCGTCAAAAGCAAACGGTAATTTTCATCGCTATATGTCGACGATGCAAGGCTCTATTCCAGAATTAATAAAGTCTGTAGAATAAGATAGTAATAGAAGAAATTAGTTTAAAAATAATCTAAAGAAACATAAAATAAATATACTTTAAACACAAGTAAAGTAATAGAAGAAATAAGATAGCCTTACTAGTTTCAAGTTGTTCAAGATTAACTAAATCTCTTCAATTTTAACCGGAGTTGTTGATTCGTTCCGAAGCCAATCTTAGATACACACAAGATCTTGAACCAATCTAGGAGTCAATGAACTCCAAAATGGATCAAGTATGCGTCCACCGGTACTAAAGGTTGATTCTAAGGCAACACTAGAAATCGAAATGGCTAGCACATCACGTGCCATCTCAGCAAGAATGGGAAATCTGGGTGAGTTCCACTTCCACCACCCCAGAATGTTAAAATTTTCATAGTCTTACTCAACATCTTCAACCAAATATTTATCTAACTCTATTTTAGAATCAATTCCTTCACATTTCTTATGCTTCTTTAAAGCTAGCATAAATTTTGAAAGCGATGATGAAAAAGTAGATGAAATTGGAGAAGATGGACATGAACCAGGAGAAGATAAAGATGGACATGAACGGGAAGATGGAGAAGATGGACATGAACTAGAACCACCATTCTTCTTTGCATACATATTGAACAAAGATTCCATGTATGTTTTTACCTCATCTTGTATTTTCACACCTATTATTTCTCCAAAAATAGCAGTAAGCACAAACGAAAGAAATTGAAACTTCTGGCATGGATCCAATACACATGATATAAAAATTATTTTGTTCATCTTTTGTGGACCCCCCCCCCCCCCAA
>AWOL01S0051098.1:33734-59423 GCA_000715115.1 Nicotiana otophora | reverse complement strand
TACATAAGACAATCTCCCCCAAATACTTATCAAACTTCTCTTTCATGTTCTTTGCCATTTCTTTCAAGGTAGCATCTTCACTTTGCATTAAATCTTTCAAAGAAGAACCAACCACACATATCTCAAGAAAGTTCACATTACACGTAATATAAAGTGTACTTGATACCTTCAAGGTGAGTTCATAAAAATTTTCAAGAAACTTCACAATACGTCTTACACTATCCCAATCAGTACTTAAAAGTGGACCTGCAGGTTGTCCATCCTCACAAATACAGTTAGAAATACATGACATCAAACCATGATCAATATCACAATATTTTGTAAAGGCTTCCTCATATGCTGTAGCAACCTTCAACATCAAATATGTGGAGTTCCACCTAGTAAGAACATCCAAGCACAATGATTATTTTAGAAGTTATCTTATCAAGATCACTACATTCTTTAAACTTCTTCCATCTTGAGGGAGATTGTCTTATGTACCTAAAACCTTGTCTTATTCGTTCCACAGACACACTCCCTTCTCTCAACCCATCTTGAACAACTAGATTGATGATGTGATCCATCACATCTCACATGAACATGATTACCTTCCATCAAATTAGTGTTCCATCTAGTAAATTATTTGGATAATTCTTTAACTGTGACATCGTTAGAACTCGCATTATCAACTGTCACGGTAAATACTTTATCTACTTCCCATTCAAGTAAACACTTATCAATATCACTAGCTAAATCTTGACCTTTGTGACTAATAATTTGACAAAAATTCAATATTTTTTTATGCAATTTCCAATTCTTGTCAATGTAACGTGTTGTAATACACATATAGTTAATTCTTCGATTGATGTCCATGTATCAGTCGTAATACAAATTCTCTGCTATGATTCTTTAAAAATTGACTTCAAAGCAAGTCTCTCTTCATGGTAAATCTCAAGACAATCCCTAGTCATAATAGTACGAGATGGAATATGAAATAATGATTGAAGAATTATCACGAAGTCTCTAAATCCATCTTTTGCAATAGAAATGAAGGGTTGTTCATCTATAACTATCATACGAGCTAAAGCCCTTCTACATGCCTCTTGATCAACTTTCCAAGGGATAAGTGAGACATCACATGTTTAATCTTCCTATTGAAAAGCTAATTTTGTTTGGCTTGTGTCCACATTGTTGGGACTGTTCAGATACTTGAGAATATGCGATAGCAAATTGCTTGTGCCACTATTTTTGGTATTAGCTGCATATTCTTCTGAACAATACTTGCATGTCACTTTTTTAACACCCTCGGTATCAGTGAACTTGTTCAAGTGTCGCCAAGCAATTGATCTTTCTCTTTCATGGTTTTTCATCAATTTCTTCCATGAAATAAAATAGAACAAACACTTCCTTTAAGCTCTAAGAAAAGGGGAGAAAGAGAGAGAGAGAGAGAGAGAGAGAGAGAGAACGAGAGAGAGAGAGAGAAAAAGAAGAAGAAGTGAGTCTTACTGTCGTCCGGTCGCCGTCGATATTCGAAACACAGAGAAGAGAGGCGGAGAGGAATAGACAGAGTAGGCAAGCAGAAGTCTCTCTGAACTCTGAAGAGAGCTTAGCGATAGAGACTATATAAACTAGGTGTGAAGACTAAAAATGAAATAAGAACTAACCCTAAAACTAAAGTTTAGTATTTATACATGTCCTAATAATTTTGAAATTTGGATCAGATCGGGTTAAAATTATACATATTCGAATCCGATTCGGATATCAAAAATTTTAAAAAACAAAATCTGTTATTCGATCTAAATATCCGCAATCCAAAATCCGAAAATCCAAATTGGGTGGATCGATTCAGATTTCGGATATCCAATCTAAATGCACATCCCTAGCTGAAATTACTGGTATGCTTCGCGATTGCGAAGAGGGCTGATGAAGGGCCCCTTATTTTACTCTTTGCAAACGTGAGGAGGCTAATGTGAACATGAAGACGGACTTGGACCTCCTTTGTGAATGCGTAGGCCTGATCGCAAATGCGAATAAGGTTGAGAGTGGGATGGGCTGAGAGACAGAAGGCCTTCGCGAACGCGACTGGTGGAACACGAATGCGAAGGGCGGGGCCAACTGGGCATTGCAAACGTGACCAAGAGGTCGCGAATACGGAGGTTACCTGTGCAGCTGGGAGAAGTTGGCATTTGCGATCGCGAGGCTTTTTTCACGTTCGCGAAGAAGAGCGGGCCTTGGCAGATTTGATTTTTATACGGGATTTGGCTCTCTTTCATTTTTACTTGGGTTGGCCCGTTTTGAGCTCTTTTGAGAGAATTTTCATCAAGCATCTCAAGGTAAGTGAATTCTACCCATTTTTGAGTTAAATAGATGGATTATGAGTAAATATTTAACATGCAAATTACTGAAAATTATGGGATTTGGTTGGAAACCTAGGATTTGGTAAAAATGGTATTTGAGCACGAAATGTATTATAGAATTGGGAATAAATTATATATTTGAGTTCGTGAGGTCATGGGTAACATTTATCTTCGAAAAGTTTCGGAATCCGGACACGTGGGTCCGGGGTGACTTTTATGGACTTTTCGAGTTTGGTTGGGTAATTAGTTTAATAGTTAAATTATGAACTTTTGAGCATATATTGATTAGTTTATATGACTTTTGATTAATTTTGGATTGCTCGATGTCGTTTGAGGAGTTCTAGTGAGGTTAAAGAGCCGGATAGTGAACTTGGAAGCGAGGTATGTCTCTTGGCTAACCTTGTAATAGGGAATTTATCCCGTGAGGTGTACTAATTATTGTGTGCTACTTGTTGGGGGATATATATACGTACGAAGTGACGAGAGCCCGTACGTACCTATATTTATGTTATGTCTGGGTAGACTTAGGTTCACATCATGCCTTAATTGTGTTATTTGTATTTATCCTGTGTATTTGATTTCCTTAATTTATGACTAAGAATGAGGTTAGAATAAAAATATTGATTTAGTTTCTTACTTTGGAAAATTCTGAAATATTTGATGAACTATGGATTCGTGTCTTCTCGACTCGCATGTACTTCCGCGAGCGGGGACATTTCTCCACTCTTATAGTATCGGGTCGTTTGCCTTGGCAGTGTTGTAAATTACTCTTACGGGATCGGGCCACTCGCTTAGGCACTATGGTAACACTATTCTTATGGGATCGGGTCGTTTGCCTCGGTAGTACTGAGTATCACCTTTTCCTATGGGATCGGGTCATTCGCCTCGGCAGTACTAAGTACCACTTTTCCTATGAGATAGGGTCGTTCACCTCGGCAGACTCGTGCTTAATACTTGAGATTGGATTTGATTTTGGTAACAGTTGACTAGCGCCTTCGAGGATGGTTATGACATTCTAGTGATTTGATATAGATCCATGATGGAAATTTACTACTAATGTTTTATCTGTTTCGTTGCTACTTGTTGTACATCCTTCATGTCTAATTTATGTATTTTATTATTATTTTACCACTATTAAGTGTCAAGTCGACCAATCATCACTATTTCTTCTAGGTTATACTAGATACTTACTGGGTACGCATTATTTTATGTACTCACGCTACACTTCCGCACTGAATGTGCAGGTACTAAGGCAGGTACTACCAGTGGTCACACGGAATGTAGCCGCACTACCATAGAGACTTAGTGTTGAGCTGTTTGCCTTGCTTCGATCCGCAGCACAGGAGTCTATTTTAATTCGGACAGTAGTTGTAGTAGTATTTTATATTTTCTAGATTGCTCATGCATTTGTGGCACCGGATTTTGGGGCTTCTAGCGTTTATGCATTGTTGCAATTATTATTACTATCACCGTAATTTATACATTGTTCACACTTGATATTTTTGGGAAAGAAGAATGTACGGTTGAATGAGATTTTACTTTTATTCATTGTATTTAAGGAAACTTCTAGTTTTAAAAGTTAAAAAAAAATAATTAAATTGGAGGTTCACGTATGGGCTTGCCTAACGGCGGCGTTAAGTGCCGTCGTGACCTTTTATAGGTTTTGGGCTATGACAAGGCATTTCTTCAAAGAAGAAAAAGATCTTCATCAGCTCAACCGGATGCTCACCTGGGGGAGCTCCAAAACCCACCAGCAGAAGAAGTTCAGGCACTCTAGGGGGAAATGGACTTGGTTGAGAATGTCGATTCTCGCTTTTCGAGACCTGTTGTCGTCTCTGGTCAGAGGAGCTCGGCCCCCGACCTCTTCTGCCATCAACTTCTAAGAAAGCAATAACTATCATTCCTTCTACCACTGTTGATTCTTCTCCGTCCACACCGACAACTTTTTATCCACCGACACCAGCTGCCCCTTCTTCACCAGCACCGGCTGCTTCTCTTCCACCGCCATAGGCCGAACAAATAGAGAATGTTTCTCCTCCATGGTCTCCTGACCATGGGAATTTGGGAAACACGTACTTGACCCCTTCTCAAGATCCTCATGGGAGGCAAAGTGCTACACTTTCAGTTTTGAAATAGTGTCATATTCTCTACAAGCCGGTGGAGCTCGCTAATTACGTGAAGCCGCTGTCTTCGGAAAGGACTAGAAAAAGATGGACTCCCTTTATGGGGAGTGCTTAATAAACAATAGCATGCACTGCTCGACGCAAGTAAAAATCTCTCCTTTTTTTATATTCTTTCCATTTACGTTTTGATTTAATAATCTTGAACCTATCCCTTTTTCGGGCTAATCTCTTTGCTTTTGAGGGTCGGCAAAGGTTGATTCTAGATAAACAATAACTTGCTTCCGAGCGGGATTAACTTTTGACTGAAATAAATTAGCTTGCCGAGCGCCTTCCGGTGCTAGAGGAAAAAGTTGCACCGATGAACGAGCTTGAGGCTCGGTTACAGTAAACCGAGCAAGATAAAATGGCCCACAACCAAGAATTTTCCCGATTGCATGAAGACCTCAGAGAGGCTAAGGCTAACTGGGTCGAACTTTTGGATGTTGTAACCACTGCTGCCGAGTGCGAGTCTGCCTTCGTGGAACAAGTTAATAACTTGAAGGCCAACTTGTGCTCCAAAGCCGAGGGGGCAAACGCTGGCGAGGAGAGGAGGGACAAAATGGAAGAGATGCTCAAGAGAGTGATGGAGAAAAATCGGCTTCACTCAACCACCAACCTTGAGCTTGATTCCAGACTCAGAGCCTTGAAGGCTGAAAATAAAGAGCTCCATGCCAAAAGCAACAAACTCCGAGCAAAACTCCAAAACCCAGAAGACTCCGTTGTCTTCTAGAAAACCTACACCATGTACCATATGAAGAGGAAGACTTTGGAGGAGGCCAAATAAGGTATTGCCAATATAGATGACTACATTGCCCTGGCCCGGGGACTGGAGTTAACTACTTGTGAGAATCCTCCTGCTTGGCCCGCTGTAAATGACTCATCGAATACTAATACTGAGTATTCAGGAATCGAAGGAGAGACCAAAGAGGATGAAGGCCCCGAACCGGCAGCGGAATAGCCTTCTTCCACTAGGGAAAATGAGGACCCTTCTCTCTCTTTGGGTTCTGGTAGCAAAGAATAATGTATACTTTTTTTCCTTTTATCTTTTATAATTATGCCAAAAAGTTTTACTAAGTTCGGCACTTTATTAAATAAAAGAACTTTTTGATTAAGTGTTGTGCAAAAATATCCTCTTTACATTTGATTGATAAAACGTCGGGAATATTTTTGCATATGATAGCTTTTGATTCCAGGCACAGTTACTTCCAGAATCTACCCTTTATTATGAGGGTTTCATAATAGAGGTTCCTTATGTTTACAGTGCTCTTGAAGAGAAAGTCTCATGTTCATTACGGCACAAGCATTTGGAGTGTTCGTTAACTCTCAAATGAAAAATACAATGACTTATCTTTCGGACAAGAAATAGGATAAAAATAAAAGGACTTTGATTTATTCCTTCTATATTCAAAAGTAAAATTACATAAACATTCATCTGCTTATGTAAATGAAGCTACTAATACATGTGGCTAACTTGTATAAGTTATTTCTACGGAGCTGATCATGCAGTCCCCGGACCCGATCAGACATTGATCCTGGTTCCAATAGTCCCCGATTTTTGTGGCACTCTTGGTGACGTATCATGTATTATCCCCCCCCCCTCCCCCCCAATGTTCAAAGGCTAAGTATGATAATTCGAACACAGGAGGTCTTGCATTTACCGAAGGCCTTTTCTTCATTTTATACCTCATATTGCTATTTTGATTTATGGAGACAACTTATCAACGGTTAAATAATCTATTTTGGGAGGCAATACTTTCCATCAAACCAAAGATTATTTAACCATCCACAAGCTATTTTCCACACAAATTTTAGTGCCTTGATATTGAAGGTATGTCCATTGCCGTAGATCCTTGTTTCGTACTATGTTTTACGTTGCTGCCTCGTTAAAAACCTTGCTAGAAAAATCTGATTGGGACAAAAACTGTACGAAGATACAAGAGTACAGGACATACTTGCAGTTCCAGCAAGGATCTTTAGCAATAAAACCTTTGAGGTGAGAGACGTTCCAGTTGCTCGGCAATTTGACTCCATCCTGATTTTCCAGTTCATATGAGCCTTTGCCGGTTATAGCTGAGACCCGGTAAGGTCCTTCCCACGTTGATCCAAGCTTTACAGCGTTAACTTCCCAAGTTCTTTGAGTAACCCTCCTCGGAACCAAATCTTCAACTTTGAAATAATGGAGATTCGTCGTGCGGTTGTAATACCTCTCCATCCTTTGCTTTTGGGCCACTATCCTCACGTATGCCAGATCTCAGTGTTGCTAAAGTAAATCTAGCTTAACCAGCAACATTTCGTTGTTTGCTTCATTATTTGTCCGGGAAAACATTAAGGTCGGCTCCCCCACTTCCATCGGTATCAAAGCCTCCGAACCGTATACGAGCGAAAAGGGTGTTTCACTTGTAATCAACTTTGCAGTGGTCCGATATGCCCATAGCACTCTCGGGAGCTCATCTGGCCACTTGACCTTGGCATCTTCTAACTATTTTTAAGATTTTGGAGAATTATCTTATTGGTTGACTCCGCCTGTCCGTTAGCATTCGGGTGATACGGAGAAGATGTGATCCGTTTGGTATTTAGTCCCTCCACAAACTTTGTGACCTTAGAACCTATGAATTGCTGCCCGTTGTAACAAGCAATCTCCTTTGGCATTCTAAATCGGCAGATTATGTGGTCCCATATGAAGTCAACCACTTTGCATTCTCCAATCTTTTGGTAAGAACATGCTACAACCTATTTAGTAAAATAATCAGTTAAAACTAAAAGAAATCTTACCTTCCCAGGCCTTTGTGGTAAGGGACCGACTATGTCCATCCCCCGTTTCATGAATGGCCACAGGACACCACCGAATGCAAAAGTTTTACTGGTTAGTGCACTAACTATGCGTGACATTGACATTTGTCACATTTCTGTACGAATGCTTTTGCGTCCTGTTCCATCTGGGGCCAATAATAGCCAGCCCTAAATAACTTGAGAACTAACTAGTCTACACCGGAGTGGTGTTCGCAAAACCCTTTGTGGACTTCTCTCGTCACGTAGTCCACCTTCGAGGCCCCTAAGCATCGAGCCAATGGTCCTTGGAATGAACTCCTGTATAACTGTCCATCAACGAGGCAGTAACGAGCCGCTTTGGTTCATAGTGCCCGGGATGCTTTTGGTCTTTGTGTAATTTACCATGTCTGAGATATATAATGAATTCATTCCTCAAGTCCCAAAATAAATTGGTTGAATTTACTTGCAGTAACAATCCACATCCAACACCGATGTAGCAATTGAACGATCATACCAAAATCAGATCCTTTCATTTACGTGGATGACCCCAAATTAGCCAAAGCGTCTGCTTTTATATTTTCCTCCCTAGGAATGTGGACGATTGACCATTCTCTGAATCGTGCAAGTAATGCTTGAACCTTGTTCAAGTACTGTTGCATGCGCTCCTCCTTTGTGTCAAAAATCTCATACACTTGGTTTACCACTAGTTGGGAGTCACATTTTATCTTGATGACCTCGGAACCTAGTCCCCGAGATAGTTCAAGTCCTGCAACTAAAGCCTTATTCTCGGCTTCATTGTTATTTAACGGTACAGTTCTAATGGTCTGGCTTAGGGTTTCCCCCAAAGAGGTGATTAGAACTGCTCCGAGACCGGACCCCTTTATGTTGGAGGCTCCATCCATAAAGAAGGTCCAGACTCCCGATGTCATTCCCAACACCGGCACTGCTTCCTTAGTAGCCAAAGTCATTAATCCCGAATTGGAATCAGCCACGAAATTGGCCAAAACCAATGACTTAATTGCAGTCCTCGGTACAAAACATGTGACTTAATTGCAATCCTCGATTTGTACTCAATGTCGAACTCGCTAACTTCGACTGCCCATTTAGCCAAACGGCCTGACAACTCAGACTTATGAAGGACATTCCTTAAGGAAACGGTTGTCACAACAACTATTGGGTGACACTAAAAATAAGGCCTAAGCTTTCGAGAGGCAACTATGAGAGCTAAGGCCAGCTTTTCGAGGTGCAGATAATGAGTCTCCACTCCTAATAATATATTACTAATGTAATAAATAGAAAATTGCATACCTTCTTCTTCTCGGACCAAAACTGCACTCACCGCTACTTCTAATACCGTTAAATAAATTAGCAGTTGTTCACCTTCCTCTAGTTTTGACAACAACAGAGGTCTAAATAGGTACCTTTTTAGGTCCTTCAACGCCTGCTGACATTTCGGAGTCCACACGAAGTTGTTCTTCTGGTTTAAAAGTGAGAAGAAGAAGTGGCATTCTTTTAAGGACCTTAAGATAAATCTATTGAGATCTGCCAACATACCAGTCAACCTCTATACTTCCTTCTCACTTGTTAACTGATCCGGAATGTCCTTGATGGCTTTGTTTTTGTCAGGGTTTACCTCAATCCCTCTTTACGAGACCAAAAAACCCAAGATTTTGTCGGAGCCAATCCCGAAGGCACATTTCTCTGAGTTGAGCTTTATCTTGTACTTCCTCAAAATGTCGAACGTCTCTTGGAGATGTTACATATGATCTCCTACATTTAAATACTTAACTATCATGTTATCAATATATACCTCCACTGTTTTACCTATTTATTTTTCAAACATCTTATTAACGAGCCTCTGGTATGTAGCTCCAGCATTCTTGAGCCCAAAAGGCATCACACTGTAGCAATATGCGCCAAAGTTTGTGATGAAAGAAGTTTTTCCTAATCTTCCGGGTTCATCCTAATCTGATTAGACCCGGAATAAGAATCAAGGAAACTCATTAACCTGTGCCCGGTCGTAGCATCAATCATTTGATAAATGTTCAGCAACAAGAATGAGTCTTTAGGGAACGACTTATTTAAATCCTTATAGTATACACACATCTTAAATTTTTTATTCTTTTTAGGTACTACAAATACATTAGCTAATCGTTCCGGGTAAATTACCTCTCGAATTGAACCGATGTTAAGTGGTCGGGTTACCTCTTCCTTAACAAACCTGTTCCTGACCTCTGTTATCGGGTATTTCTTTTGCCTTACCGATGGGGAATTTGGATCCAAACTTAGTTTGTAGACCGCTTCCTCCAATGGAATACCTATCATATTCGAGTGCGACCATACAAAGCAATCAATGTTAGCTTTAAGAAAATTTATAAATTCTAACCCCGTTCCAAAATGAAATTTTCGTTAACAAATACCTTGAACATGGCCACGTGTTCGAGATCTTCCGCGGTTGATCTGGTCGTATCTGTCTCCTCTGATACCTAAAACGATCTTGGTACTTGATATAATTCCAACAACTCCTCCTTTTGGTCATTTTCGATTGGGATGGGAGAAGGCATCGGTTCCTGTAATTGCTATTTGTTGGATTCTCTGTCCTTACTACTGGAAACGGTTACAACGTTCATCTCTCTTGCTGGTGGTTGGCCTGCTCTTATCTGTTTGATTCCTTCTAGTGTCAAAATCTTCAACAATTGGTGATAGGTCAAGGGCATAACCTTCATCTTGTGTATCCACTTCCTTTCGAGGATCCCACTATATCCCATATTGCCATCTACCACTTCGAACAAAGTAGTCTCCGTTACCCATTCGACGTGTGTGGGCAGCAGGATTTCACCTCGGGTTATGACTCTAGTAAGGTTGAACCCGGCTAGAAATTTTGTCGTCGGAATGATGTTTCTGGTCAACTTAGCTTGTTTCATGACCCTCCATTGTATGATATTGGCCGAGCTCCCTGGATCGGCCAAAACACGCTTAATATTTGAAATCTAAGACATTGAGTGAAATTACCAGTGTGTCATTGTGCAGTAAGAGAAGTCCATCAGTATATTCTTCTGAGTAAGGGATGTCGTCTTCCGAGACTTCCCCAACCCTCTTGCCATGAATCACTGATATTTTCGTCATTTTGCTGTCAAAAATGTCACCCCATTGACCTCGCTTCCTCCTAAGATCATGTTGATTGTTATTCGAGGTTACCCTGTTGCTATCTTTGATGGCTCCAAGTTGTCCCGGCTTCTACCATCATTCTTTTTGGTGCGGTCACTTAAGAAATCTATAAGATGGCCATTCTTTAACAACATCGCCACCTCCTCGCGAAGATGTCGGCAGTCCCCAGCTCTATGGCCGTGAGTCCCATGGAATTCACACCACATGTTAGGATCCCTCTTGCTAGGATCCGATCGGATTGGTTTTGGAAATCGTGCCTCTTTGATGTTTCTTTTTGCTGAAACCAGTTCTACCAATCTGATATTAAAGTTGTAATCTCATAACCTGGGATATGCGGGATCTAGGGATCCCGGTGGCTCTTTCTCCTGCAATGATATGCAACTCCGACTGCGGTCCTCCCCTCTATCATAAGCGAATCTATTTTACGATTGATATCCTTTGTTGCCACGCCTATCAACTTTCTCCTAAGGTTGGAAATGACCCCTATAGGGCCTTCAGTCTATGTCAAAATCACATTTGAACTTATCTTGATTCCTATCATGATTCCGTCCTCTGGATGACGTCGAGGAACCAAGTTGATCATCCTTAATCCTTATTTTTGACTCGTAGCGATTATGAACATCCGCCCATGTGGTTTCCTGAAACTCGAGAAAGCTCTCCCTCACTTTTTAGGAGGCATTAGAACTCAGTGGATTTAGACCCTTCATGAATGCCTCTGTTGCCCATTCATTTGTAACTGCTGGTAACAACATCCTTTCTTTTTGGAACCGAATCACGAATTCTCACAGTAGCTCGAATTCGCCTTGTGAGATTCTGAATATATCTGCCTTTCTGGCGTGGACCTTTCTTGCCCGGCATGAGCCTTGATGAACGAATCTGCAAGTATTTCAAAAGAATCAATTGAATGTTTTGGTAAGAGAGAATGTAAGGCCCCCTTCGTGAGGGTTTGCCAAACATCTTCAACAAATCCATCCGCGCATGAAACTCTTTTGCGCTCTAATCCATTCTTTCATTCATCTCTCTCACGAATCTCATGAGCTCGATTTTGAAAGGATCATTCAAGTTGTTATTCCTATATCCGCTTCCAATCCCCCCGGCTTCATCGAAACCGACTTAATCCCTTAGAGTGTTGTTATCGGTTCTTTGAGCCGTCTGATTTGCAGAAAAGATGGGAGAAACCCAGAGCCCTTCTATTGGTGTTATTGGAAGCACCTGACGAAGCTTGTTTTAATTTTGTCATCACCCGATCTTTCCTTGTGAGGTGATCCATAATTTCTCTTTGTTGTTCTCTCAGGAGTTTGATTATTTTAGCAATGTGTTCATCCTCTGCATCATCAGGAGTTGGATCCTGCACATGCCATGGGTACTGACCCTCACGAACCGGGGTTGTTTCATCCCATTCGTTGAGGGTCTCGCTGATTGAAGCATCACGTTGGTATGTCTCTTCTCGTTCATCGTGTGCGCTAACGTTGTTAGCGTTGTTGACATCATTGGCTGCCATATTTGATTTTAACTAAGGAAAGAGTCAAAACTTTGTTAGTAACTAATGAATGGACCAAAGCAATTACGCAGCTGTCTATACCCCACGGTGGGCGTCAAATTATTTACCCATAAAACAGTACAGTTAAATTTATAGCGTGGTTTATAGACAAGCGAATTGACTTGATCCAAAAATAATAAATAAATAGGAACAAAAATAAGATTAACGACTGAAATTAAAGGAGATAACAAGCATGACTCTAAACTCAGTCTTTTCGAGAGCAAAAGTAAAAGAAATGATAAAACTGTTTAGATCGAGCGAAAAATAGTAGATTATAGCTTTTGTGTGCAGAATGTTTCATGTCCTACAATGGTTGTTAATCTCGCTATTTATAGCATCTACTTAGGGGGACAAGATCCTAAAATCAAGGTCCTCTTGAATGAGAATAAAAATGTCATGGATGGGTGCATAACGGTCGGCTTTGAATGCAGATATTCTATGTAATGACTGCTCATTAAATTCTATCTGATGTCAACCCTTTGAATATTTATTACCAGTTATGCTTCCTTCGAGCTCCATCCAGTACCGGTTGTTACGTTTTTATTAAGGGGTGTGAATGGGAAATGGAAGAGGCACCTCTTGGGTGTGAATGGGAAATGGAAGAGGCGCCTCTTGGATTACACCTCTTCATCTCACCCTTTCATTGGGGTGTGAATGGTAAATGGAAGAGGCACCTCTTGGATTGCACCTCTTCATCTCACCCTTTCATTGGGGTGTGAATGGTAAATGGAAGAGGCACCTCTTGGATTGCACCTCTTCATCTCACCCTTTCATTGGGGTGTGAATGGTAAATGGAAGAGGCACCTCTTGGATTGCACCTCTTCATCTCACCCTTTCATTGGGGTGTGAATGGTAAATGGAAGAGGCACCTCTTGGATTGCACCTCTTCATCTCACCCTTTCATTGTCTATAAATAGAGAGGCTTAACCTCATTTTCCATCACTGAAAAATTTGAAATCTCTCCTCTCAATTTTCTGCATACTGCGTTGGTTATTCAAAAGCAAAACGTAAGCATTTTGTGTGATTTGCTCCGCCATTTGAGTTTGCCGAAATTCTGTGATTTGAAGTGCCGCTATCATAGAATAGTTATTTCTTTCTATCCTGGGAGGAATTAATCTGCAACCTTGGGCATTGTGAGGGGATTAAATTCCTTAAAAAAACGCAAGAAACTTGTGGGCTCGGAATTTTCTCTGCTTTGTTTTTTTCCTTAAACTAACGTTTATTGATTTACTGATTTTGAATACAGAGTGATAACAATCTTAAAGAATTTAATATTTATTTCTGTATTCATCTTACATTCTGTTTTGGGAGGCTAAAATCTTATTAATTTTCTACTCCCGTTTTGGAGATTAAAATCTTCAGACTTTCTATTCCAGTTTGAGATTAAAGTCTTTGTGACTTTCTACTCAATCCGAGATATATTAACTCGGTTGCTTGTATTCGGTTTGAAGATATAAATACTTCACCGAGATAATAATTTTGTTTGTAAATTTCTTTTACACAAAAATGACAACAAGTGTGGAACAACAGAATGGTTTTGTTGGGACTACTGCTGCAATGGCAACTGCGTCTCAAGTCGCACAACTCCTGCACCGGTGATGGCACCGGCAGAAAAACCCTGAAAATTTTTCGGTATAGACTTTAAGCGTTGGCAGCAGAAAATATTCTTCTACTTGACCATACTCAGTTTACAGCGCTTGATCAGTGAAGACATTCCAATTCTGGAAAAAGAAATTCCTGAAAATGAGCGATTTGTGGTCACTGAGGCACGGAAGCATTCTGACTTCTTATGCAAAAACTATATTTTAAGTTGCTTGAAATAAAGCTTGTAAAATGTTTATAGCGTCATGAAAACATCAAGAGAATTGTGAAATGCTCTTGAAAAGAATTACAAGACTGAATATGTTGGACTAAAGAGGTTTGTGGCCGCCAAATTTCTTGATTTCAAAATGGTTGATGGTAATCTGTCATAACGCAAGTCCAAGAATTGCAAGTTATTATTCATGACCTCCTTGCTGAAGGTATAAACCTAGTCAATATTTGTATTTAAGATATTGATTATTTTACTAATTATAAATTTATGATTGAAGGTATGGTCATAAATGAAGCATTTCAAGTTGCGGCATTTATTGAAAAGCTGCCTCCGCTATGGAATGACTTTAAGAGTTACTTGAAAGATAAGCGCAAGAAGATGATGCTTGAAGACCTTATTGTTCGTCTACGGATTGAAGAGGACAACAAGGCTGCTGAAAAGAAGTCTCGTGAAAATTCAACAATTATGGGTGCAAATATTGTTGAGGAAGCTTCAACGAGCAAAAAGAGAAAGAAGTCATCTGGTCCAAAGAATTACCCAAGCAAAAAGAAGTTCAAAGGTAATTGCCACAACTGTGGAAAGGTTGGACACAAGGCTGCTGAATGTCGTGCACCAAAGAAAGACAAGAAGAAATGTCAAGCAAACATGATTGAGAAGGATGATGAAATAGACGATTTATGTGCCATGCTTTCAAAGTACAACCTAGTCTGAAATCCTAGAGAATGGTGGATTGATTCGGGGGAAACTCGTCGTGCTTATGCTAACAAGGAGTTGTTTACTTCTTATGCCCCCGCTGGACCAAACGAGACAGTTTTTATGGCAAATTCCGCTACTGCAAAAATTTAAGGAACGGGCAAGATAGTTCTGAAGATGACTTCTGGCAAGATTGTGAGTCTAAATGATGTCCTTCATGTTCCTCAAATGCGGAAGAATTTAGTCTCGACATCACTTCTAGTCAAGAATGGCTTTAAGTGTAGTTTTGTTCCGACAAGGTTGTAGTTAGTAAGAATGAAATGTATGTAGGAAAAGGCTACCTTACGGAGGGCCTTTTCAAACTCAATGTAATTGCCATTGATATGAATAAAATTTCAACTTCTTCTTACTTGATTGAGTCAAATAATTTATGGCATGAACATTTAGGCCACGTCAACTTCAAAACTTTGCGAAAAATGATTAATTTGGAAGTATTGCCTAAGTTTGAATGCAACAAGTCGAAATGTCAAATATATGTGGAATCAAAGTATGTTAAACATCCTTACAATTCAGTTGAAAGGAATTCAAATCCTTTATACTTAATTCACACAGATATTTGCGACATGAAGTAAATACCATCTCACGGTGGGAAAAAGTATTTCATAACTTTTATTGACGACAGTACTAGATATTGCTATATTTACTTACTTAATAGTAAAGATGAAGAAATTGAGGCATTCAAGCAATACAAAAATGAAGTTGAAACGCAACTAAACAAAAAGATCAAAATGATAAAAAGTGATAAGGGTGGTGAATATGAATCTCCTTTTGAAAAAATATGTTTGGAATATGGCATTATTCACCAAACAACTTCCCCTTATTCACCGCAATCTAATGGAATTGCAGAAAGAAAGAATAGAATGTTAAAGGAGATGATGAATTCCTTATTGATAAGTTCGGGTTTACCCCAGAACTTGTGGGGGAAAGCTATTCTTACAGCGAATCAAATACTCAACCGAGTTCCCCATAACAAAACGCAATCTATTCCATATGAAAAATGGAAAGGTAGGAAATCCAACTTAAAATATTTTAAATTGTAGGGGTGTTTGGCTAAAGTGCAAATTCCTAAACCCAAAAGGGTGAAGATTGGACCGAAAACGATTGATTGCGTTTTCATAGGATATGCAAGAAATAGTAAAGCATATCATTTTCTGGTTCATAAATCAGAAAATACCAACATTTATATTAATACGGTAATCGAATCCGATAATGCTGAATTCTTTGAGAATATTTATCCATATAAAAATAAATGTGAGTCGTCTAGTGAAAAATCTAAGTGACCTCGAGAAGAAGAAAAGAAAAGCACGTTTAATGAGGAAAATCCAAGACGTAGTAAACGTCAAAGGATAACTACTTCCTTTGGACCAGACTTTCTGACATTTTTGTTGGAAAATGAGCCTCAAACGTTCAAAGAAGCAATGTCTTCCTCGGAAGCACAATATTGGAAAGAGGCAGTCAATAGTGAGATAGAATTCATATTAAGTAATCATACTTGGGAATTGGTTGATCTTCCTCCGAGAAATAAACCTTTGGATTCTAAATGGATTTTCAAAAGGAAAATGAAAGATGATGGTACTATTGACAAATATAAGGCAAGATTAGTTGTTAAAGGGTTTAGACAATGAGAAGGTCTTAATTACTTTGACACATACTCGCCGGTAACAAGGATTACATCTATTCAGGTGTTAATAGCGTTAGCCGCCGTGTATGGACTTCAAATCCATCAGATGGATGTAAAGACAACCTTCTTAAATGGAGATTTACAGGAAGAAATCTATATGGAATAACCTGAAGGGTTTGTAGTTTTCGGAAAAGAAAAGAAGGTGTGTCAACTTGTTAAGTCACTTTACGGACTAAAACAAGTACCAAAACAATGGCATGCGAAATTTGACCAAACAATGTTGTCAAATAGTTTCAAGAACAATGAGTATGACAAATGTGTTTACATTAAGAATACTCCAAATCAAATAGTCATTGTTTGTTTATATGTGGATGATATGTTGATAATGAGTAATGACATTGCTAACATAAATTCTACTAAGTGCATTCTTACTAGTAAGTTTGATATGAAAGACTTAGGAGTTGCCGATTTAATTTTGGGAATTAAGATTCTTCAAACTCCTCAAAGTCTAGCTTTATCTCAATCTCATTATATTAAAATGGTACTTGAAAATTTCAAATATTTGGACTTTAAAGGAGTAAAAACGTCAATTGATTTCAACCATACTCTTATAAAGAATAAAGGTCAAAGCAAGTCTCAATTGGAATATGCTCGAGTGTTGGGAAGTTTGATGTACATTATGAATTGTACACGAACTGATATAGCCTGTGCGATAAGTAAGCTTATTCGATACACAAGTATTACCAACCAAGCTCATTGGATAGAAATAAAACGAGTTTTGGGATATTTGAAATATACCCAAGACTATGCATTGCATTACAAATTGGATCACCGGATCAACGGAATCAAAATCCACAAGTGGATATGTTTTTACATTGGTGGAGGAGCAGTGTCTTGGAAGTCGTCCAAACAGACATGCATCGCCTGCTCTACAATGGAGTCTGATTTTATAGCTTTAGACACGGCCAGTGAAGAAGCTGAATGGCTCCGAAATTTCTTAGAAGACATTCCATTTTGGCCCAAACCTGTGGCACCTGTATGCATACATTGCGACAGTCGGGCAGAAATAGGAAGGACTGGGAGTGTTATGTATAACGGGAAATCTCGTCACATTCGACGAAGGCATAATACTATTAGACAACTACTCTCTAGTGGAATTAAATAATTCACTATGTAAAGTCAAAAGATAATGTATCGGATCCGCTTACAAAAGGCCTACCTAGAGAGGCGGTTGAGAAGTCATCAAAGGGAATGGGACTATGGCTGAGAACAAGTCACTGTGGCGGTAACTCTACCTAGAAGACTGGAGATCCCAAGATCTAGGTTCAAGGAGATCAAACAAAGTCGGTAATGATTGTTCAACATTGTCAATTAAAATTTCTTTTTGGTCCATTCGCGTGATGAGACAATGTTCAGTGCCAAGGATAAAGCGTTAAGGCTTTTTAATGGTTTCTAAATTTGATATGGGGTATATCAAATAGTGTATCTACGGGATAACACGCTTAGGAATCACCCATGTAAGTGTGAAGTGTAAGCCGCTTCAAGGAGAATTCTGTAAGGCCAGTTCTCTATGCACTTATGAACTAGGTGGTGTTCATGGCTGAAACGAACATAACAATGAGAACCAAAGACGGTTAAGGGTTGATTGTGTGACTTATGGTTATCTAGGTATACACCAAAGTTTGACGGTTCAAAGATATCATATCTATCGATTGACCGAGTATATCCGACATAAGCTCACTACGAAAAGTTCAAAGGGAAACCTACTTATCCAGATGCGATTAATCCTTAATTGCGAATCACACAGTATTTTCTTGCATATTTTTCCACATATGTCCATTCCCCATTAATGTGGGGGATTGTTGCATTTTTATTAAGGGGTGTGAATGGGAAATGGAAGAGGCGCCTCTTGGATGTGAATGGGAAATGGAAGAGGCACCTCTTGGATTGTACCTCTTCATCTCACCCTTTCATTGGGGTGTGAATAGGAAATGGAAGAGGCACCTCTTAGTTAGCCTCATTTTCCACCACTGAAAAATCTGAAATATCTCCTCTTAATTTTCTGCATACTACATTGGTTATTCAAAAGAAAAACGTAAGCATTTTGTGTGATTTGCTCCGCCATTTGAGTTCGTTGAAATTCTGTGATTTGAAGTGCCGCTATCACCGAATAGTTATTCCGTTCTATCCTTGTCATGACCCAAAACCTAGCCCGTCGTGATGGCTCCTAACTCAATACTAGGCAAGCCGGCAATCTTAATAAACCACATATCTTTTAAATATGAAAACATAATGATTAACTTCATCGGAAGAAAATCTTACACGTACAAATATAAATACTCCCAAAACCTGGTGTCACTAAGTACATGAGCATCTAATATGAATACAAGTCTGGAAAATAGGATCTATAATAGTCTGAGACCAAATACAGTAAACAAGGAGACAGAGAAGGAGAGACAAGGTCTGCGGAACATGGAAGCTACCTCAAAATCTCCTGAAAATCAACTGTGTGAAAGGATCAACACCCGCTATGTCCGGGAACACCTGGATCTGCACACGAAGTGCATGGTGTAGTATGAGTACAACCAACTCAGCAAGTAACAATAATAAATAAGGAACTGAAGATAGAAACGAGCTACACAGTTATGGTTCATTTCCAGCAATTCCAGCAAAGAATAGACATGCTATCAAATCTGGCATTTTAATGTCAAATCAATTTTTATACAATTTATGTTCATGTAATCCGTAGATAAAATCTTTCAGAGATTTCACAGCAATGACAGATAGCAACTAAGTGCAATAACAAATGGAAATCAAGTACAACCTTTGAGGACAACAATCTCTCACTGGTCTCCCATCCCTCGTCACTCACTGGGCTCCCAGCCCTAATCACTCACTCTCAATGGGTACCCGCGCTTACTGGGGGTGTACAGACTCCGGAGGGGCTCCTATAGCCCAAGCGCTATAATCTGCATGGACAACTCATGTGCCATAATATAACTATCTGGATCCGCACGGCCAACTCACGTGCTATAGTATAATATAAGGATCCGCACAGCCAACTCACGTGCTATAGTATCAATGTCTCACAATCAAGTGCTCGGCCTTACTCAGTCATAAATCTCTCCAGTCTGTCGGGCTTTTAATCATCATGAAATCAGCCCAAACAACAATGATATGATGTATCAATAATAACAACAGAGACTGAAATAAAATGTACAAGTAAAAGCCGAGGCTGAGTACATATAGCATTTAGCAGGCAATTCAACAAGTACACGACCTATGTGGGTCCCAACAGTACTATCACATAGCCTAAGCATGATTTCTAACATGATTTACAGTCAAATTTTATCAACACATAGAGAGCATATAGCTAACAACAAATTATTTCAACTTTACAGTTTCTCGGGACAGACCAAGTCACAATCCCCTTGGTGCACGCCCATACGCCTGTCACCTAGCATGTGCGTCACCTCCAACATAATAACACGATACCAAAATTTGGGGTTTAATACCCTCAGGACTAGATTTAAAACTGTTACTTACCTCAAAGCGTGAAATTCTTTACTCTGCTATGCCTTTGCCTCGCAAATCGGCCTCCGAATGCCTCGAATCTAGTCACAAATAATTCGTTCAAGTCAATAAAATTTATTGGAATTAATTCCATAAGAAAATGCTAATTTTCCAAAAATATCTGAAGTTTAGCTCAAAACATCGCCCATGGGGCCCATGTCTCAGAACTCGATAAAAGTTATAAAATAAGAAAGCCCATTCAACCACGAGTCTACCCATACCAATTTAACCAAATTTTGACCTCAACTCGACCCTCAAATCTACAAATCCTATTTCCAAATTTCTAAGTTCCAATCTCTGATTTACACCTCAAAATCATGTAATCTAGTCGGATTATTCGATGATAGTTCAATATTATGGAGTAGAAATGATCACAAGGGACTTACCTCAAGTTTTCCTTAAAAATATATCAAAAATCGCCTCTCCTCAAGCTCCAATGTGTCAAAAGTGGCGAATGGGACGAAGTCCCTATTTTTATAATTCTGCCCAGACAACCTCGGTTCCGCCTCGATCTTGGCCTTCGATCGAGGTCATCGATCCTAGGCCTCGATCCTGGTCATCGATCCTAGGCCTCGATCCTAGCCCTCGATCCTGGGCTTCGATCGTCGCTTCGACCCTGCCTTCGACCGTGGCCCTCGACCCTGGGCTCGATCGTGGCCATCGACCCAGGCTCGATTCTGGCACGTTCTGGGATCGCTTCTGAGAGATTTCTGGGCACGAATCTGGCAGAAGCAATTTCCAACATAAGGAAATTGGAGCAGCTGTTGTAGTTTAATTCTTTGATCCGTTAACCATCTGAAACTCAAGGCCCTCGGTACTTCAACCAAATATACCAACAAGTTCTAAAACATCATACAAACTTAGTCGAATCCTCCAATCACCTCAAACAACGCTAAAACGATGAATTACTCCCCAATTCAAGCCTATTGAACTTTGAAATTTCTAATTTCTACAAATAACGCCGAAACCTATCAAATCACGTTTGATTGACCTCAAATTTTGCACACAAGTCATAAATGACATAACATACCTATTAAAATTTTCATAATAGGATTTCGACCCCGATATCAGAAATTCAACCCCTCGGTCAAACTTCCCAAAAAGTTAACTTTCGGTATTTCAAGTCTAATTCCTCTATGGACCTCCAAATATTCTTCCAGACACATTCCTAAGTCCAAATTCATCATACGGAGCTATTGGAATTATCAGAATTCGAATTTGAGGTTGTTTACACATAGGTCCATATCCGGTCCACTTTTCTAACTTAATCTTTTCAATTATGAGACTAAGTGTCTCATTTCACTCCGAATTCCTTCCGGGCCCGAACCAACTAACCCGATAAGTCATACATCAATAGCAAGGCATAAATTGAGTAGTAAATGGGGGAATAGGGTTATAATATTCAAAACGACCGGCCGGGTCGTTACATTCCCCCCTCTTAAACAAACGTTCGTCCTCGAACGGGTTTAGAATAATACCTGGAATCTCAAATAAGTGTGGATATTGTTCCGCATCTCCTGCTCCATCTCCCAAGTAGCTTCTCCGACTGGCTGGTATCTCCACTGCACCTTCACTGATGCTATGTTCTTTGACCTCAACTTTCGAACCTGCCGGTCTAAAATAGCCACCGGCTCCACATCATAAGTCAAATTAACGTCCAGCTATACTGTACTGAAATCCAGAATGTGAGACGGATCCCCGATATACTTTTGGAGCATGGAACACTGGATGAACACATGATAGACTAGGTGGCAAATCAAGTTCATAAGCCACCTCCCCAATTTTCTTAAGTATCTCAAAAGGCCCAATATACCTAGGGCTCAACTTGCCCCTTTTTTCCCGAACCTGAACACACCCTTTATGGGTGAAATCTTGAGCAGAACCTTCTCCCCAACCATGTGAACAACATCACGAACCTTCTTGTTGGCATAACTCTTCTGTCTAGGCTGTGTCGTGCGAAACCATTCTTGAATTATTTTGACCTTTTCTAAAGCATCCTGAACCAAGTCAGTACCCAATAGTCTAACCTTACCAGGCTCAAACCAACCCACCGGAGACCGACACCGTCTCCCATATAAACCTTCATACGGAGCCATCTAAATTCTTGACTGGTAGCTATTATTGTAAGCAAACTCAGTGAGTGGCAGAAATTGATCCCAAGAACCCCCAAAATTAATGACACAAGCGCGTAGCATATCCTCCAATATCTGAATAGTGCGCTCGGACTGTCCGTCCATCTGAGGGTGAAATGTTGTACTCAACTGAACCTGTGTGCCCAATTCTCGCTGCATTGCCCTCCAAAACTGTGAGGTAAACTACGTTCCCCGATCTGAAATAATGGACACCGGCGCACCGTATAGGCGAACAATCTCGTGAATATAAATCCCAGCCGACCACTCCGAAGAATAATTAGTACCAACTGGAATTAAATTTTTGGACTTGGTCAGCCGATCTACTATCACCCAAACAACATCAAACTTTCTCAAGGTCCGTGGGAGCCCAACTACGAAATCCATGGTAATACGCTCCCATTTACACTCCGGAATTTCAAGTCTCAGAAGCAATCCTCCCGGCCTCTGATGTTCATACTTCACCTATTGACAATTTAGACACCGAGCTACAAACCCAACTATATCTTTCTTCATCCGCCTCCACCAATAGTGCTGCCTCAAATCCTGATACATCTTCACGGCGCATGGATGAATAAAGTACCGCGAACTGTGAGCTTCCTGGAGAATCAGCCCATGCAAACCATCTACATTAGGCACACATAGCCTTCCCTGCATCCGTAACACACTGTCATCTCCAATAGTGACTTCCTTGGCATCATCGTGCTGAACTATGTCCTTAAGGACAAGCAAATACGGATCATCATGATGGCGCTCTCTGATGCGATCATATAAAGAAGACCAAGAAACCACACAGGCCAAAACTCGATTCGGCTCGAAAACATCCAATCTAACAGACTGATTAGCCAAGGCCTGAACCTCCAAGGCTAAAGGCCTCTCTGCTACCGGTAAGTATGCTAAGCTGCCCAAACTCTCTGCCTTACGACTCAAGGCATCGGCCACCACATTGGCCTTTCCGGGGTGATAGAGAATAGTAATTTCATAATCTTTAAGAAACTCTAACCACCTTCGCTGCCGAAAATTAAGATCCTTCTATTTAAACAAATGTTGTAGGCTCTGATGATCTGTATATACGTCATACTAGACACCGTACAAGTAATGCCGCCAGATTTTTAAGGCATGAACAATAGCTGCTAACTCAAGGTCGTGGATTGGATAATTCTTCTCATGTACCTTTAACTGTCTGGACGCATAGGCAATTACCCTACCGTCTTGCATAAGTACTACGCCGAGACCAATCCACGATGCGTCACAATACACAATATAAAACTCTGAACCTATAGGCAACAACAATACTGGAGTTGTAGTCAAAGCTGTCTTGAGCTTTTGAAAACTCTCTTCACATTCATCCGACCACCTGAACGGAGCACCTTTCTGGGTCAATTTAGTCATATGCAATGCAATAGACGAGAATCCCTCCACGAAGCGACGATAATAACCGGCCAAGCGGAGAAAACTCTGAATCTCAATAACTGAGGATGGTCTGGGCCAATTCTGAATTGCTTCTATTTTCTTTGGATCCACCTTAATTCCTTCACTGGACACTATATGTCCCAAGAATGCCACTGAACTAAGCCAGAACTCACACTCAGAGAATTTAGCATAAAGTCTCTCCTCTCTCAGCCTTTGTAATACAATACCCAATTGTTGTGCATTCTCCTCCCGGCTACGTGAGTACACCAGAATATCATCAATAAATATCACGACAAATAAATCAAGATATGGCTGAAATACACTGTTCATCTAATGCATAAATGTTGTTGGGGCATTGGTTAGCCCAAAAGACATCACAAGAAATTCATAGTGGCCATAACGAGTCCTGAATGCCATCTTTAGAATATCAGAATCGCAAATTTTCAACTGGTGATACCCACACCTCAAATTAATTTTGGAGAACACCCTCGCTCCCTGAAGCTGGTCAAATAAATCATCAATACGCGGCAATGGATATCTATTCTTGATTGTAATTTTGTTCAACTGCCTATAATCAATGCACATCCACATAGTACCATCTTTCTTTTTCACAACCAGAACCGGTGCATCCCAAGGTGACACACTAGGCCTAATAAACCCCTTATCAAGGAGTTCTTGAAGTTGCTTTTTCAATTCTTTTAACTCAACTGGTGCCATGTGATATGGAGGAATAGAAATAGGCCGAGTACCCTGCACCAAGTCAATACCGAAATCAATATTCCTGTCCGGTGGCATACCTGGTAGGTCTGCAGGAAATACATCCGAAAAGTCTCGCACGACCGGTACTGAATCAATAATAAGAGCATCTGCATCAACATCTCTCACAAAGGACAAATATGACAAGCATCCCTTTCCAACCATACGTCGGGCCTTCAAATAAGAAATTATCCTTCTAGGGACAAGATCTAGAGACCCCTCCATTCAACCTTTGGCAACTCTGACATCGTCAACGTTATGATTTTTGCGTAACAGTCCAGAATAGCATGACATGGAGACAACAAATCCATACCCAAGATTACATCGAAATCAACCATACCGATTAATAAGAGATCAACTCTAGTCTCCAGTTCCCCAATAGTTAACACACACGACTGAAACACACGATCCACAGTAATTATATCACCCACCGGTGTAGATACACAAACAGGTGAAACTAAGGACTTATAGGGCATATCCAGATAATGAGCAAAATATGATGATACATATGAATAAGTGGAACCAGGGTCAAATAATATAGAAGCCTTCTTGTGGCACACTGAAACAATACATGTGATCACTGCGTCTGAGGAAACAGCATCAGTCCTGGTATAAAAAGCATAGAATCGAGCCTGCCCGCCTCCTGATCGGCCTCCCCCTCTTGGGCGACCCCTAGCTACCTGACCCTCACCCCAAGATGGCAGGGCGGGTGGCGTAACTGATGGTACTGGTGTCGTCGGTCGAGAACTTTGCTATGAAACCCCACTCAACAGCCTAGGACACTCTTTCTTGAAATGACCAAATTCTTCGCACTCGAAAGAACCCCTCCTCTGACGGAACTGTTGCTCCTGATAACCCGAGGAATGACCTGCAGAAGCCTGTGCGGACGAGGCATGAAAAGAACTCTACGCTGGTAGAGCACTGAATGAAGACTGGCCTGAGTGAGCACTGTAAGAACCATGGCTAGCTGATGCACCACGATGAGCTGGATGACCCGTCTGAACGTGTCTGTAAGAACGACCCCTACCACAGTGAAACTGACCCCCTGAAGGAACACCGTTGTAATCACTCGGACCACAAGGCCTCTTAGCCTCTCTCTCTCCAAGTTCCTGGCTACGAACCATCTCTATCTGCCGAGCAATGTCCACCACCTCATCAAAAGTAGCACTAGATACTCTCTCTCTAGTCATAAGTAAGATCAGCTAAATCTCCTAATCCTATCCCTATCAGTAGGAACCAACCAGACTGCATGACGAGCCAACTTAGAAAATCTCATCTCGTACCGCGTCACGGACATATCACCCTGGCGAAGCTGCTCAAACTGTCTGCGCAGCTCTTCTCTACAGGACTGAGGTACGAACTTCTCCAAAAATACCACGGAGAACCGATTCCAAGTAAGGGGTGTTGCGCCAATAGGACTACGCCTCTCGTAAGTCTCCCACCATCTGAGTGCAGCCCCGGAAAACTAGAAAGTAGTGAATGAGACCCCACTAGTCTCCAGAATACCTGCTGTCTGAAGCATTCGTCAGCACCTATCCAAACAATCCTGAGCATCCTCTGACTCAGTACCGCTAAATGGTGGAGGTCGAAGCCTCTCAAATATCTCAAGTCTCCTCTGCTCATCGTCTGCCATAACAGGAACTACCGGGGCCTGAG
>AWOL01S0051098.1:0-25265 GCA_000715115.1 Nicotiana otophora | reverse complement strand
GTGGGGGGGCTATGGTTTCAGGGTTTAAAAGAAGAATAAAACCATTCAAAGGTTGAAGAAATGTAGCCTTGTGGAATAATAGCAATAAATGCCTTGTGATAGGAATTTTATTTTCCTTCTCCGGCAGTTTGCCTTTATAATTTAAATAAGAATGAATAAATAATAGACCATGATCTGTTGCACAACTCTCTTTGTCTCCATTTTGAAACTAATACCTTTTTGTATATTGCATCTTCTCCATTCACCTTACCGATTATACATCGTTAATTACACGAATTAAACAAACTTCAACTTCTTGGTTTATTAGCATGCAGTACTGCCCCTGATTATAAATTTACATCTCTCCCAAAAAGAAAAGGGTTTTCCGAAAAAAGAAATCATACCATCAGTACATCTTGTCTACGGTTCATAATATAGACATATTTAACTTAAGATTGTGATTTGTAAAAGTGTTAAATGAATTGTACATTTGCATTGGTAGGTTGATTAAACATGCAAAAGAATGATCGGCACTCGGTATTTACATCAAATCGGTAAATATAGGACATGCATGTGCCATTTGTACACATATTTATCACTTAACAATAATTGAGTAATATGTATTTTAATTTCAAATTTTAACTGTTAAGATTTAATTTATTTAATTTAGTGTAAAATCGAGTACCGACAAATATTTACCATGGAAACATTTGTTAGCTTCATCACGTCTATAGTCATCCACAGTCGATAAACATAACAATTAATAATGTGCTTCCAAATATGTAAAAAACACGTCATAAAATAGGATTCACATGAATCCCCATCGTCAACTAATTAAAGCTCAATTTGAACCCAATTAATTTGGTGACAGCACTTACCCATCACTAATTATCGAGTCATTTCCTTCAAATCGGCAATACATTTATATCATGCATGGGTCAAACCCAAATTGACCAAATTCAATCACACTCATGCATTAATCATCCAATCTCTGCTTACTGATTCCATTATACTACCCATTCAATGACTAATCCATAATATATAGTACTACCAATTACTAGTCAGTATCGGTTAAATGTCCAACGCCAAAGTAGGGCAAAAATAATGGGCTTGTAAATGAAATGATATCTGCCAACAAGCTGTTAATTTAGTGTCCAGAATTGTATGCATTGCGGCTAAGTGGGAGAAGCCTCCTGTGGTTTTGCTTCAGGAGGGACATGCTGGAGTTGGTTGTATCTGTAGAGACCATTCAGGAACTTTGCTTATGGCCTTTTCTCAATCGGTTGGGAGTACTATTAGCAGTAATATATGGCAGAGGCTAAAGTTGTTTTTGTAGGGTTAAATTGGTGCATACTGAATGGTTTGGACAATATTATTTTGGAATGTACATGATTCTTTGCTCGTGATTGATATGATCAGAGGAAAATCAAAAGTCCCAGAGCAGATGATGGATATCATCAGGGAAATTCAGAATCTTGTTTGCCAAGTAAACTGTGTGACTTGTCATCGCTTTAGAGAAGCCAATCAAATGGCGGATGCTCTCGCTAAATGGAGTATTGAGAATGATGAATTGAGCACCTCCTCTTGGTTTGATTTGCCAGCTGTTGCTAAAGGAGAATGGACTAGCATAGACAGATGAAGAATTTATTTGTGTAAATAGTAGAAGTGGCAGGGATTCCAAGGAATGTATGTAGTTGTGTTTTTGTATAAGGTTCAAGCTAGTTGGACTTGTGTAGCCGGTTAAATCCTGTCAAGTTGGAGAATTTCTGTATCTCCTTCTATGTTTTGCGAGGCTGGGCATTGTATCCCCTCGTCTTTTGTAATTTGGATTGTTTTAATGGTAGGGTCACGCCCACCTTACGGCGTAAGTATAATTTATATATATTAAAAAACAAATCATGGATCGTTTTCGACTACTTAGGTTTACAAAGTATAAAATTCAACTTAGAAGAATTGTCTCAAGGTTTCACGGCTAAATATTAGGGAAAAATCGTCCAAAAAAAAGATCAAAATCGGTTGGTAATGGCCAATAACCGTCCAAAACGCGACCATTTACGTGTGGTCGCTATTTTGTAGGTCGGAAGAGTATATCGACCAAAGTCGGTCGGTATGCTCTACACGACCATCTGACAATTTAATTGACTTACTGACCAATAATGATCGGATTATTTTAATAATTTAATTTTACCGACCAACGTTTGTCGGTGTTTTAAATTTATTAATTTTGCTTACCGACCAAGTTTGGTCACTATTGGAAAATTTATATTTTTTATAAATAATTAAAATTTATAAATACCGACCAACGTTGGTCACTAATCAGGACAGGGCAGCCTAACCGACCAACATTGGTCGGTATTTTGCAATTAAAATTTTTTTTATTAGTTACCGACCAAGGCTGGTCTATTTTCTGGGATTAATTTTGGCAGAAAATGCTTGTTTTGGTAGCTACACCACCTGCCAAATAAAAACAACATACCAATACCCCGAATTCACATCAAATAACCACCAATTCACTACATACAACCCCTAATTCACCATAAATCTAACCAAACATCCAATTAATACTTTAAAACAAACAAGGTTCAATTAACAATCCAAAATCAAGCAAAAATTAAGTAATTACAACAAGTTCAAAATTGTCCAATCTAATTCAAGTCTAGTTCAAAGTATATCAAAGTATTGGTCAAGGAGTGTTTTCTACAACATCATCACCATCTGATGAACTTTCATCACTAATAATGCATGACATAGATTAATCGATATAGGTCGAGACGTTTTGTTTTTTACTATTCATCGATATAGGTCGATGATCACGCCCAACTATACCTTATAAAAAGGACTATGCGGTCATTGCAAATATAATCTAGTTTACAAGTCCAGAGTCGAATCCCACAGAGAACTAAGGCTTAGCTACAGTTGCTCAATATTGCTAAGAAACACAAGCCCAAACAATGTCCTAGTTATAAAGATTTGATTTTTATTTCTACTAATTAACTAACAAATATTATAAAGCAGTAAAATTATCAACTAACAAGGATAAAATTGGAGACAATCCTAAGGAGGTCTAGAGTTATGATTTCCCCAATTATCGAAATCATTCCCGCTATGTCTTCTGTAATTTCGCCTAAGTATTCTCTACCGATCGTGAGTACTTCGGGCATCATAATTCTCTCTCGAGCAACTACCACAATTTACTAGACGTATTCTCTCGAACTACACTAGCTGGCACTAATTCACTGCTCACTGCGATCGCACCAAGATTTCGTTATCTTTAATCCCACCTTTAAACCCTTCGTATTGATCTCTCACATACGGTAGGAGTGATGTTGTTCAACAACTACCTAAATGTGTACTCTCTCTCAAACAATATACACACTAAATAGGCACAGTTAAATGATGGACATTCAATCAACAACAATAAACATGTAGTTGAACAAGTAGAGAAATCCAACGGCTCAATTATATAAAAACAAAACAAGAATTTATCCTACAAAAGGTTTTATCAAAACTCTAGATAACAAATTAGCTATTCATAATAGTATGCAAAACTACAATACTAGAATTCATAACCAATAATAAAAATAGGAAGAAGGAAGTGAAAAACTCATAGAAGAAATCTCTGTCTTGCTCCTGGTGTGTTCTTGCCTCCTTAGGTCGAAATCCCATCTCCAAAAACGTCCTTTTTTGTTGAATCTACCCTAAAAACGGCCCTATCCTCTTCTGACATATTTAGGGAGTATTTATAGGCTAGGGTTGAAGTCCTAGAGTCCAAATCCGTATCGGAGTCTTTTAACCCCGCGACTTTTAATTACCTTGCTATAGACCTCGCGAAGCCTGGTCTGTAGTGCGGTCAAGTTGGTTATAGACCTCGCGAAGCCTGGTCTATAGCGTGGTTAACCTGGCTATAGACCTCGCGAAGCCTGGTCTGTAGCGCGGTCAAGCTGGCTATAGACCTCGCAAAGCATGGTCTATAGCGCAGTCAAGCTGGCTATAGATCTCGCGAAACCTGGTCTATAGCGCGGTCAACCTGGCTATAGATCTCGCGAAACCTAGTCTATAGCGAGGTCAACCTGGACATAGACCTCGCGAATTCTGGTCTGGAGCACGGTTTGGGTACTTGTCATTTTTGTGCTCTTTTCTTGTATTTTCGTCCTCTTTTGTGCAACCTTCACTCGTCTTTGTATTTCGATGCTCCTACACATAAAACAACATAATTTAGCTCAAACGTCGCACAATTAACCACTAAACTAACAACATGTAAGGCGAGTAATGTACTGAAAGTATAGCATTTTGGCCTAACATCAGCCGAGACATTTAGTTTTTAATATTCATCGATGCATCTAAGTAAGTTATAAGTCGTTGAATCAATTTACAATTAGATATATTTGATGATAATCAATTATATATACTAATTAGATTATTACTTCTTCACAAGTCTATCCCCAAAAGAACCCGACCCTATGGCCCTAGCGCTTCGCATTCTTAGATGAGGCTCTATATATATATATATATATATACACACATACATACACACACACGCGCACTTCGTTATACTACTTTAACTATATATAGCTTGTTATAGTATATATTAGTATATTCATTATTCGTACTACAAAATAAAGTGTTAACGGATTATGTTTATATTATTTAGATAATAGATATTAATGTGATTCAAAAGTTTGACCATGTTTGACCTATGAACCGACCGACGTTTGTCGGTTGTTTTTCAGAAATTACATCTACCGACCAAAGTTAGTCGGTAAAATCTTCTCCTGTAATAATCGACCGACTTTGGTCAATAATTCAACTATATAGTTTATAAAATATTTTAAATAATAATATAATTATTAAAATTTAAAAATATGGTTCCACATTACCGACTGATGTTGGTCGGTAATCAAAAATGTGCTTTGACTAAGCAAGTCTGACCATTGTGGTCAAATATTTGACCAATATACTGACCAATTTCGGTCGGTATGTAATTTTAAAAAAATATAAAATATTTTTTGGTAGTTTTCCTCCGCTTTGGACGATTTTTTGGTCCTTTTGTTGACCGACCAACGTTGGTCGGTATGGCTTGGTCGAATTTTTCCTAATTTCTAGTAATAGCACACAGATGGTATATAAAAGTAACTAATTAAGAATGCAAAACCTTTAATCAAACAAGTATATGAATACGTTGGTCGGTATGACTTGGTCGAATTTTTCCGGATTTCTAGTAATAACACACATATGGTATATAGAAGTAACTAATTAAGAATGCAAAACCTTTAATCAAACAAATATATGAAGACGTTGGTCGATATGACTTGGTCGAATTTTTTCGAATTTCTAGTAATAGTACACAGATGGTATATAGAAGTAACTAATTAAGAATGCAAAACCTTTAATCAAACAAATATATGAATATGCTTATATGCATGTAAGTTCCATATTTAGGTGGTTGTATCGATTATGTTAACTATAGCTCTTGAGGAATAAGATTAATGAACAGTTCTAGCCCATTCCTCAAAAGAAGCCCTATCCGCCAAAAGTTTCATGCATATAAGAGAATATTGTCCCAAGATCAGCATTATTTAGCGTCCATGATTATCGATGAAGCATTATATAAAGCAATTTCCTTCCATAAAATAATTCCCTTAATAACACATTGAGGTGCACTCCAATTGAGGTTCTTAACTTGGTTATACAAGAAGAATCCAGAGATTAATGCACTCCAAGATTGTGGTAACTTGTAACTAATTAACATGATTTTCCAAAATGTTATGCTGACTTATCTAGAATGTAACATGTCGCATTCAATCCGATCATCTTAGTCTAGTTTTGTTAGGAGCAAGAAATGAATACAACACTAATATTAATGCACACAACATATAATTGAAAGGCTCTTACAACTTGCATATCGTTAGAAGAGTGTTAGCAATGGCTCCATCAAATAGGGAGATTCAGAGTATAGAGTCATCCTTGCCACTTGCTTAGTCATGTGACTCATGTCGATCGACCATTCCTCTTTCTTTTTCTTGAATGCATTAATAGCAAATAAACTCAACATTTCCAATTTGAATGTTGAGACAATTATGTGATTTAACATTTTTTTTCCCCTTAACTTGGTTTTATCGCGACTCGGGTAGGATTTTCCCTTTTCGATTTTTTTTTCCAGAAACTCTAGCCCTTTTGTTTGGAGAGTAGCTAAGGAAAGGGCAGAACATTTACGTTTTCGTGCTTCGCATGAGAAAGAGAAAATAGAAAGGAAAATGAGGAGACAATATCATTCCTTTTGCTTTGGATTTTCATGCAAGAAGATTTGAATGAATTTTTCTTGTTGTCACAGATATTATTAAATGGATTTTGTTCATTTGTCGAACAATTAATGAAAAAATGAGTTACTTGTGCCTTGTTTTTCTTCTTAATTTCTTTAGGCATTGTTCCTTCACTTACCCAAAATAGTTATAAAATTCAAACTTTGTAATAAAGATCACGATATTTAGTACTTTGGTTCAACATCAATCAAAGTCATTGGAAAATTTCAATAACGCCCAAACACCATTTGAAGTTTCAGGTTTCGAATCAATAATGAAAAAACTTCAAATTGGAAGAGTACTGGGGACAATATCATTTATGGCCAGCCAGATACATGTTGTTTCAAACAGCTCCAATGATTGGGACTATTGAACAACTTATAATATGAGCCAGTAGAGTCTATGACATAATTTTCATAAAATATCTTTAAAATTGATAAGATCCAGTAGAAATAAATCTAACAATTTTGAAACTGAAAACTTAGGGGATGTCAAGTATTAGCCGTCTTTATTTTTTATAAAAGTAGTAAATCTTTTATAGCTTCGAACATCAAGAGACATATGAAGTTTGGTGAATATTCATTTTAAAGATATATAAAAACAAACATATGACTCATCTTTTGGATTCATTTGGAAGCGCCGCCCTTAACAATTTTTGGAGCTTTATTTTGTAAAGGCATTTAAAGCAGATAGAGATTAAAGACAAATTAAAGTAGTAGTACTATATAATCATAATCCAAGTACTTTGAGTTTCTACTTGATTTTCTTACTATATTTGATTTTCTTATTCCTTGAAGGAATGTCAGCATATTTATCATAATTGGGTTTTTCTTTTCCTAGAAAGAAATTATAATTCTTTCATGTTTGGCTAGTCTTTTTTCTTGGAGAAAAATATTTTAACCTCTATAAATTAAAGATCCTTCTTTCGAGTCTTGTTTAGTAGGAGAACTTTTCGGGACAAGTGTTAGTGTGTCACTTGTGTTTGTCTCTTTGTGAGGTTGTTCTCTCGATATTTTATACTCTCTTTTATATAGTCAATTGACCAAACTACGTTAAATATTTGTGTCTCTTTTGGTATATTTCTCTGCTGTCTTATTTATCGTCGTTCAAGGTTTGATTTACTAACTTCCGCATGACACCTGATTATTTCGATTCTAACAAGTGGTATCAGAGCGAGTGTCAAGACAGGTTCATCTTGGCGGGTTTAGTTTTAGCCGCAGCCTATTTGCCGGTAATCATGATTTTTTATTGATAAATTTGACCGGAGTGCTACTCACGTTGAGATAAACTTTGTGATGGAGATTTGGAGATTCGACTTGTTGAAGGTTATTTGAAGAAGGTGGATCAAGTTTATTTTGTCAGAAAATTCAGGCCAAGGAGGGGAATTGTTAGGTGTTTGTCTAAATTTTGTTACCATCTTTAGTTTTTCTATCTCCTGAAGGAAAGGGAAACATATTTACCATAATTAGGTTTTTCTTTTCCGAAAAAGAAAATACAATTCTTTCATATTTGGCCAGTCCCTTTTCTTGGAGGAAAAAGCTTGGACTTCTATAAATTGAGGACACTTCCATCTCATTCAGCAGCCTCCACAATATAGCCATAAGGGGTTTGAGAGTCTTTTTTAGAGGGGGAAACTTTTCGGAACAAGTGTTAGTATGTCACTTGTGTTTGCCTCTTCGTGAGGTTGTTCTCTCGAAATTTTGTACTCTCTTTTATATAGTGGATTGCTCATCTCCCCCGTGGACGTAGGTCAATTGATCGAACTATGTTAAATTTTGTGTCTATTTTGATATATTTTTCTTTCGTTGTCTAATTTATCGTCGTTCAAGTGTTGTTTTACTATCTTCCGCATGACACCTAATTTTTTCCGTCCTAACAGAAACAACCTTTATTTATTTCCACCGATCTGATGACATTTATTATTTATCCAGCTCCGGAGATTCCATTACAAAATACGTACATGAAAAGTTAATTTTTGTCTGGCTAGAGTTTTATAAGTAATGAATCTTCATGTTGTCGGCAACCTTGTATTTGGCCGATAATTCTAAATTTATGCATAAGATAATACTATATAGAATCCAGCTACCAGCGGACAGCTGAATCTTACAGATCAAAATGATTTTGAGGTTAGTCAAAGTGGATAAGAACTGAAACAAAATGGACGAAGGACTTCAAACGATCTCATAGCAAATTAAAGTAGCAAATCAACATAATTGTTTTGATTTCTTTTTTATATAAGTAAAAATTAAATCAAATCGGACCGTTACTATCCTCAATTAAAATCACATGCATAATCAATAACAAAAATTATTCAATAGACTCAAAGGAATTTCAGGAATATCACGAGAATTTAGAAATGTGATAAAGCAAGTATTGTACGAGGCAAAATTGGTTGATAGCAGATGGTCGAATGGTAACATGACACGTGGAACCGAATATAGGCAAGGAATGAGTTAGAAAACGGCCAATGCCGTATACAACGTGTGTGGCCAGTACTAGATAAATTCTGAAGGCAACGCAGTCGATGATAGAAGTTTAAAGGTTTTCCATCGGATAGCATTCAATGAAGGAATATTCGCTAACATTAAATGAGCGGTCATTGCAGAGAATATTTGCATTCAAGGTCTGCCGTTATATGTTCATCAATGACTCTTTTATTATCATTTAAGAGAAGCTTGAGTTATCTTCTTTAATTTCAGTCATTAAATCTTAATTTTAATCCTCACTCTTAATCATTTTTTAGATCAAATCAATTCGCTTATCTATAAACCACGTAACAAATTTAACTGTACTTTTTTACGGGTAAACAGTTTGGCGCCCACCGTGAGGCTTAGACAGTTGCGCAATTGCTTTGATTCATTCGTTTATTACTAACTAGTTTTGGTTCTTTCCTTAGTAAACACCAGATACGGCAGCTAATGATGTCAACAACACACACAACATTGGGGCACGCGAAGAATTGTCCCAACGTGATGATTCAATCAGTGACACTCGCAGCGAAGGGAATGAGACGACCCCGATTCGAGATAGTTAATATCATTGGCACGTGTGGGAGCCATGATGCAGAGGAGGAACACGTCATAGAAATAGTCGAACTCCTGCGGGAGAAGCAAAAAAGCAATCATAGATCATCCCTCAAGACAAGATTGGGCGATGACAGAGTTAAAACAAGCATTGTCTGGCGCCTCCATAACGCGAATGGAAGAAACTCATTCCTCCCAGTATTCCCGCAAATCAAATGGCTTAGAGAATCGATAACAACACCCCAAGGAGTGAAGTCGATTTCGACAAAGCCGAAGGGACCGGTAGCGGATCTAGGAATAACAACGGGAATGATCCCTTCAAAACCGAGTTCATGAGGTTTATGAGAGAAATGAACAAACGAATAGATCAAAATTCGAAGGCGTTTCACACTCGGATGGATCAAATTTCGGGCGCGCCACTAGTGCTAGAGGGTCCAGATTCAAAACAATACACAGTTGATGTTTAATCCAAGCGCAGCACCATAACTAATTCCGAAAAGGTTCAAGATGCCGGACATACCAAATACGATGAGACTTCAGATCCGTAGGAGCACATCATAACCTACACCATGACTGTGAAAGGAAACGATTTGGCTCTACATGAGATCTAGTCGGTCTTGTTGATTAAGTTTGATGAAACCCTCATAAATGGGGCCCTGACATGGTACTCTCTTACCCGAGCATTCAATTGATTCTTTTGATATGCTTGCAGACTAGTTCATTAAGGCCCATACCGGAGCAAGAAAGGTTCAGTCCAGAAAGGCAGACATATTTAGAATTTCGCAGGGCGAATACGAGCTACGGTGAGAATTTGTGATCTGGTTCCAGAAGGAAAGGATACTGCTGCCGTCGGTTCCACATGAGTGGGTAGCAGAGGCATTCATGAGGGTTCTAAACCTGCTGAGTTCTGATGCCTCCCGAAAATGGAAGGAAAGCTTGCTTGAGTTTCAGGCAACCACATGGGCAGATGTCCATACCCGTTATGAGTCAAAAATAAGGATAGAAGATTATCAGCTTGGGTCTTCGGTATCAACCAAGGGACGGGGTCGAGACAAAAACCACGACAAGTTTTAGAGTGACTTTGATGCGGATCGGTGGTCTTCTAGAGGTCGTTTTCTACCATACGAGAGGACCGTTGGGCGCAGCAACAAAAGGGTTTAAATTATCGGATATATTTGATCCTAATAGAAGGACCGATCATGGTCGGAACAACAGATTGTTACAGGAGAAGGAGGTGTCAGGGGCTCGAGACTCTGCACATCCCAGGTTATCAGATTACAACTTTAACATCAGCTTGGTAGAATTGATATCGGTAATGAGAAATATCAAGAAAACATGGTTCCCGAAGCCAATCCGATCAAAACCTAGCTTGAGAGATCCTAGTTTATGGTGTGAATACTATGGGACTCACGGCTATAGAACTGGGGACTGCCGACGTCTTCGTGAAGAGGTGGAGACATTGTTGAAGAATGACCATCTTAGGGCGTTCTTAAGCGACCGAGCCAAGAACAACTATGGCAGAAGTCGGGACAATGCGGAGCCTTCGAAGGTAGTGGAAGGGTCACCTCTGATGACTATCAACATGATCTTCGAAGGAAACAAAGTCAATGGTGTAACCTTTTTGGCAGCTAAGAAAACAAAGATACCGACGACTCACAACAAGAGACTCGGGAAGTAGTGGAAGATGATATCACCTTCACGGAGAAGGATGCTGACAGACTTCTTATGCCGCATAATGACGCCTTGGTAATCTCTCCCAATGTTTTAGATTACAAAATTAAACGTGTTTTGGTTGTTCCAAGAAGCTCAACCAACATCATCCAATGGAGAGTGTTGGAGCAAGCGAATTTAACCAGGAACTGATGGTAGGCTATAATATCGTATTTTAGTCGCTTATTGCACTCTAATTTACTGCACTTTACTTGTTTTGAACTTTAATTGATAGTATTTTGCACTAATTGTGTGTTTTATGCCTTGTAGAAGTGATTCCGAACTATGTAGATGTTGCGAAATGAATTCGGGGGATTTAGGACTTTAAAATCTGAGTAAGAGTTTGAGAGTTGAGCGGGGATCAGATCGAGGATCAAGAGTGTATATGAAAAATGAAAGAAAAATGTTCAAAGGCCAAAAAACTATGGCCTATGATGCCATGACTGATGACGTGAGGCACAAAAAGTGTAATTAAGCAAAATGCCTTAATATCAACTCTTTTGAAAGTAACTTGATACTTGTGCCTGCCAAAGTGATGCCTAATCCTTATCACACGAGACAAAAGCGAGTAGCAGAGGAAACGCATTTGTGCGACGCAGAACATGACGCACAGTGCGATGCAACAGTGCAATTTCGGCTTCCCAACAAATGTTGAGCTCTCTGGATATCTCCACTAATGTCCCGCGTGGCGCATCGTCCCATGTGGCACGCCTGTGCAAATTTTGTAGAGTAAATATCTTATTTCAACTAGAAACAGGTGATTTTGTCTGGGGCCCACCCTACTTGATATAAATACATGAAAAAATATTATTTTCGGGACTTTTGACACGTATTCGACCTAAGGAGGCTAAGGAGGAGTTGGAAGAACACGAGCACAAGGATTTCATCATTCCCTCCTCACTCAAGACCCGAGTTTGGATTGAATTTATGTTTTCCATTACTTTAACTATTTTAGTGATGACTTTCCCCGTATCGATGGAGTAGTTCTCTTTAGGGTTTGATGGATTTGGTATGATTGTTTGTGGACTATAAATCTAGTTTTATGTATTGAAGCGTTTTTGGATGACTTAATTATTGCATCTATATTCACTTGTTCATGTAATCGAGAGAGGCATGACTTGTGATATCTTTGCATTATATTACTGGTTGAGTTCATTAATTCTTCTTAGTAATCAAAAAAGGCTAGTGAATCATTGATTAAACCTTGTTAGAAAAATAATCGAAAGAGGTTTTCCTAAAGACCAATCAACTACGCATTCTTGCATATCTTCACGTGCTTAAATTGGTTCATCGTGTGAGATTGAAACTTAATCGAGAGAGGAGTTTTGCCAAATGTTTGAACTGATAATTGAGTGAATTCGAGAGACTCACTTAAACATTAGAAGTGAATTATCTAGAGTTAGATCCAAAATAATTATCTTGCACCTATCCTATCGACTCATATTTCCTCCCACTGATAACTTCCTTGCTTATCTTTGTTTCGATTGTCATTAGTCAATAGTTCTAGACTCTTAGTTAATTTTAGTTAAAAATCATATAAATCTCAATTATTGATCATCTTGAATAGCGATCAAGCTAGAAACTACAAGAATACTGTTTAAATCCAATCCCTATGGATACGATATTATACTATATTATATTTGATTAGTGAGCAAATTTAAATGTGTGTTTCGAGCTCTTCAGGAACATCATTCCAGCGACAAAACTCTTAGCTGGCTTCAACTTGACAAGCGTGACAACCCGAGGAGAGATTTTGCTGCCCACACACGCCGAAGGAGTAACAAAGACCACTCTATTAGAAGTGGTGGATGGCAATATGGGTTACAACGTAGTCCTCGAAAGGTTGTGGATACACGAGATAAAGGTCGTATCCTCAACATATCATCAGTTATTGAAATTTCCAATGCAGGAAGGAATCAAGCAAATAAGAAAAGATCAACTGGCGACCAGGGAGATGAATGCAGTAACTGTTTCCGGCAGCAAGGGAAAAGAATCCAACAAATGTAAATTACAGGAACTGATGTCTTCTCCCTTTCCGAATAAAAAAATAAAGGCGAGGAGTCCTCAGAATCCCATCAGGTTTCGATATATTTTCAGGTACCGGAGGAGATGAATGCGACCAAGTCGATTGCGGAAGAACTCGAGCAAGTGGCCATGTTCGAAGAATTTTTGGAAAGGAAGTTTCATCTGGGAATAGGACTAAATCCCGAGCTCGGGTTAGAATTTATAAATTTTCTTAAAGCTAACATAGACTATTTGCATGGTTGCATTCGGATATGATAGGTATCCCATTAGAGGTAGCAGTTCACAAGTTAAGTCTAGATCCCAATTTTCCACCATTAAGGCAAAAGAAACGCCTGATAGTTGAGGTCAGGAACAGATATGTTAAAGAAGAGATAACCCAATAACTCAATATTTATTAAATTCGGGAGGTATCCTGAATGGTTAGCCAACGTAGTTTTAGTATCAAAAAAGAATAACAAGTTTAGGATGTGCGTAGACTATAAGAATTAAAATAAGGCATGCCACAAAGACTCATTCTCGTTGCCGAACATTGATCAAATGATTGATGCTATGCCGGACACGAGCTAATAAGTTTCCTCGATGCTTACTCTGGGTACAATCAGATCAAGATGAACTCGGAGGATCGGGAAAAAACCTCTTTCATAACAAACTTTGGGACATATTGCTATAATGTGATGCTTTTTGGGCTTAAGAACGTCGGAGCCACTTATCAGCGGCTCGTTAATAAAATATTTGAAAACTAGATAGGCAGAACAATGGAAGTATACATTAATGACATATTGGTCAAGTCATTAAATGCAGGAGATCATTTGGAACATCTTCAAGAAACATTCGACGTTCTGAGGAAGCATAACATGAAAGTCAACCCTTTGAGAAATACGCGTTCGGGGTTGGTTCCGATAAGTTCTTGGGGTTCCTAGTCTCGCAAAGAGGGATCGAGGTAAATCCCGATGAAATCAAATCTATTGAAGATATTTCGGACCAATTTACAAGTGTGAAGGGAGTACAGAGGCCGACCGATAGGTTGGCGGCTCTAAGAAGATTCATCTCAAGATCCTCAGAAAAGTGTCATCACTTCTTTTCACACCTGAAAAGGAAGATAATTTTGAATGGACTCTGGAATGCCAACAGGCATTGAAAGACCTAAAAAGGTACTTGTCCAGCCCCCTGTTACTATCAAATCGGGGGAAGGCGAGCAGTTATTAATATATCTAGCGATCTTAGAAGTAGCGGTAAGTGCCGTTTTAGTCCGAGACAAAGAAGGTACGTAATTTCCTGTTTACTACATTAGTAAAATATTGTCTGGAGCGGAGACTCCTTATCCGCACATCAAAAAGCTGGCCTTGGCTCTTGTAGTTTTCTCTCGAAATCTTAAGCCTTATTTTTAGTGCCACCCGATTGCCGTTATGACAACCTTTCCCTTAAGGAATGTCCTTCATAAGCCTAAATTGCCAGGCCGTATGGCTAAATGGGAAGTCCAAATTAGCGAATTCGACATTGAGTACAAACCAAGGATTGCGATCAATTTGTAAGTTTTGGCCGATTTCAGTCCCGAGTAATTCCCTTGGCTGCTAAGGGAGCTGTGCCAGTGTCGCAAATGGCAGCAGAAGTTTGGACCTTGTTTACAAACAAAGCTTCCAATGTAAATGGGTCGGGTCTCGGGGTAGTTCTAATCACGCCCTCGGGGACACTCTGAGGCAGGCCATTAAAACTGTCCCGTTAACTAACAATGAAGCTGAGTATGAGGCTTTGGTTACAGGACTGGAACTAGCCTAGGAACTAGGCTCTGAGGTCATCGAAGTGAAATGCGACTCCCAGCTGGTAGTAAACCAAGTGTATGGTATATTCGACATAAAGGAAGAATGCATGCAACAATATTTGAACAATGTTCAGGCGTTGCTTGCACGATTCAGGGAATAGTCAATATCCACAATCCAAGGAAAGAAAATGTGAAAGGAGATGCATTGGCTAATTTGGGGTCATCCACGGAGATGAAAGGATATGATTACGGCACGGTCGTCCAACTTCTACATTCGGTGTTGGACATAGATGGCTAGTGCGAGGTAAATTCAACCAACTTGTTCTGGGACTAGAGGAACGAGTTCATTGAATATCTCCGGCATGGTAAATTACCCCAGGACCCAAAGGCGTCCTGGGAATTACGGACGAAAGCAGCTCGCTACTGCCTCGTAGCTGGGCAGTTGTACAGGAGGTCGTTTCAAAGACCGATGGCCCGGTGTCTACGGGCCTCGGAGGCAGACTACGTGATGAAGGAAGTCCACGAAAGATTTTGCGGGAATCATTATGGTGCAGACTCATTAGTTCTAAAGTTGATCAAGGCAGGTTACTATTTGCCCTAGATGGAATAGGATGCAAAGTCATTCATTTAAAAGTATGACAAATGTCAATATTATGCACAGTTGGTGCACCAACTATCATAACTTTTGCATTCGGTGATGTCCTTGTGGCCATTCATGAAATGGGGGATGGACATAGTTGGTCCTCTACCACCGGGTCCTGGAAAGGTAAGATTTCTTTAAGTTTTAGCTAATTACTTCACTAAATGGGTTGAAGCAGGTCCTTACCAATAGATCGGCGAATGCGACGTGGTCAACTTTATATGGGACCACATAGTCTGCCGATTTGGAATACCAAAGGAAATTGCTTGTGACAACTGGCCACAATTCATATGTTGAAAATTCATAAAGTTTTTGGAAGGATTAAAAACCAAGAGAATTACATCCTCACTGTACCACCCAAGTGCTAACAGATAAGCGAAGTTGGCCAACAAGGTAATTATTCAGAACCTTAGGAAGAAGTTAGAAGATTCTAAGGGCAAGTGGCCTGATGAGCTACTGGGAGTGCTATGGGAATATCGTACAATGGCAAAATAGAGCACGGGAGAAACACCTTTCTCTCTCGTGTACGGCGCACAGGCTTTGATACCGGTGAAAGTGGGGGAGCTGACTTTAAGGTTTTCCCGAATGAACGAAGAAGCAAACAATGAAGCATTGCTGGTGAAGCTAGACTTGCTCGATGAACACCGGGACGTAGCATACGGGAGGATGGTAGCTCAAAAGCAAAGGATGGAAAGGTATTATAATTGCAGGGCCAATCTCCATTATTTCAAGGTAGGAGATTTGGTTTTGAGGAAGGTGACTCAGAGCACTCGAGAAATCAATGACGGGAAGCTGGGACCAACATGTGAAGGTCCTTACCAGGTTTCAGCTATCACCGGTAAAGAATCGTATGAGTTGGAAAATCAAGATGGAGTCAAATTACCCAACAATTGGAACATGACTCACCTAAAAAGGTATTATTGTTGATGGTTCCTGCCAATACTAAAAGTATGTGCTGCACTCTTTTTCGCTTCGACCAGTTTTTGTCCCAATCAGCTTTTTCTGGCAAGGTTTTTAATGAAGCAGTGACGGAAAGCATACTATGAATAAAGCGTCATCGAAAAAGGCAAGACCTTTAAATATCAAGGAACTAAATTTTCACATCGATGGTAAACGGCTATGTGGATGGTTAAATAATCATTGGCTCGATGGCGAGCCTTGCCTTCCATTATTGAAAAAGAACTATTTAACAGTTCACAAGTTGTTTCCACTGGTGAAGAAGCAATCTACGTACAAGACTTCCAGTGTTGAACATTGGGGGTAATAATATCTGATACGGCACCAGGAGTGCCACGAAAACCGGGGACCGCGAGAACCGGGATCAGTATTTCATCAGGATAGGGACTGCATGATCAGTCCCACAAAAATAAGTTGTACAAGTTAGCCATATGTACTGGCAATTTTACTTATTTAAGCAAAGAAATATGTACTTTTAAAAATAGAGGGAATAAAACAAAGTCCTTTTATCTTTATCTTATTTCTAGTCCAAATGATGAGTTAATTTTATCGGTTGTAAGTAAACAAAAACTTCAAATCCTAGTGCCAAAAAAAACTTCACAATGTCCTCTTCAATAGCACCATAAACATAAGGGCCCTCTCTTATGAAACCCTCATAGTAAAGGGTAGGTTCTAGAAGGGTTTATACCCGGAATCAAAAATTATTGGATGAAAAAATATATCTGAAGCTTTAATCAACTAAACATAAAAGGAATATTTTTGCACAACACTTAAGAGAAAAAATTCTTTATTTATTTATCAAGTGCCAGACTCAATGAAAAGATTGGAATAATTACAAAATATAAAATTAAAAAATTAAAAAAAAAAAGAGAAAAAGAAAAATTATACATCATTGCCGTCAGAACCCGAAGGAAGAGAAGGATCTATATTTCTCCTGGTAGAGGAAGGCAGATCCACTAATGGTTCAGGATCTTCATCTTCTTCAATCTCCCCTTTAATTCCCGAATACTCAAAACTAGTATTCGAGGAGTCAGTTGCAGTGGGTCGAGCATGAATATTTTCACGAGCAGCTAACTCCAGTTCTCGGGCCTTGGCAACACAATCATCAATATCGGCGATGCCAACTTTGGCCTCTTCCAAGGTCTTCCTGTTCATGTGATACATGGCATAAGTCTTCTCGTAGACAAGGGAATAATCTTGATCCTGGAGTTTTGCTCGGAGTTTGTCAATTTCGGCCTGAAGCCCTTCTCTTTTGTTTTCATGGCGCTGAGGCGAGAATCAAGCTCAACGTTTGTACTTGAGTGGAGTCGGTTTTTCTCCATGTACCTTTTGAGCCTTTCTTCATTTGGCCCTTTTTTCCTTGGTAGCGTTGGCCTCCTAGGCTTTGGAGCATAAGTTGGCCTTCAAATTATTGATTTGCTCCTCGAAGAAAGACTCACGCTCGGCAGCTGCGATCGTAGCATCATGAAATTCACCCCACTTAGCCTTAGCTTCTTGAAGCTTTTCATGTAATTGGGAAGCTTCTTGGTTGTAGGCCATTCTATCTTGCTCGCTCTGTTGTAACCGAGCCTCGAGCTTGTCCATCCCTGCAACTTTTACCTCCAGCACTGGGAGGCGCACGGCAAGCTAGTTCCTTTCAGCTAAGAGTTGATCTCGCTCGGAAGCAAGTCCTTGTTTATCAAGGATCTATCTTTACAAGACTTTAAAAGCAAGAAGGTTGGCCTATAAAGAGAAGGTTGAAGTTAGGATTAACATTGCAACATGTAAGCAGAAAAAGAAGATATGAGGAAACTAGCATGATACCTGTGCCACATTGTGCATGCTATTGCTTATCAAACACTCCCCGGAAAGGGAGCCCAATTTCTTCCAATCCTTCATCGAAGCCGGCGGCTTCATGTAATTAGCAAGCTCCACCGGCCTAGAGAGGACATGGAACTCCTTTGAGATTGAGAAAGTGGCGCTTCACCTTCCTTTGGGATCCTGAGAAGGCATAGCGTAGGTACTCCCCAAATTCTCGTGGTTAGTAGACCGATGAGGAGAAATATTTCTTTCTCGATCGGCTGATGCCGGTGGAGGAGATGCGGTTGGTGCTGGTGGCAAAGGAGCAGCTAGTGTCGGTGGGCGTGAAGTTATTGGCATAGAAGGAGAAGAAACGATTGTGGCAGAAGGGATGGTGATTGTTGTTTGCTCAGTGGATGAAGGCGAAAAGAGCTCAGGGTTTGAACTCCTTTGGCTGAAGACAATGATGGGGAAAGGAAACGAGAATCAGCATTCTCGACCAAGCCTATCTCACCCCAAAGTGCCTCAACTTCATATGATGATGGGTTTTGGAGCTCCCCCGGCTGAACATTCGGTTGAGTTGATGAATATCCTTTTCTCCTCTGAAGAGAAGACTCTTCATCACTGACTTCTCCTTCGTCATCGAGGACCACTTTAGGTACTGTGGTCAGCTTGGTTGGTGTTTTATTTGCCCTCTTCTCCTGATTCCCAGCCGAGAAAGAGCGTCTTCTCTTCGGTTTCTTATTCTCGGGTGGGGAACTCCGAGAGGAGGCACCTTCACCGAAGGCTCGGGCAGATGTACGAGCTCTATTCTGGGGAAGGGCATTTTGCAACACCCTCCTGGCTTCCTCGGGGTCATCTAAGGAATCGACTTCGGGGCAAATGACGGAGCCCTTCAGAAGCCTGTATTAGGCAAAAGTGGAGTTAGCAATCTATTCATGAGATTTCTTGTATTCGAACGAGGATAAAACAAATGATGACTTGGCTTACCATGGTTCTTGGCCTTCCACCCGTATTTGGGGGCCATTTCCTTCCACCGTCAGGATTCTGGGGTTTAATTTCCTAAATTTTCTGAACCCACTGGTGTAAGCCTTGAACCCATGGCGGTTCCCATCGGGTAGTTGAAATGAAGGAAATAGAAAATTAGAAAAAGCGAGAAGTGCTCTTTTCACAAATAAAGGAAGCAGATAACCAAAAACTTACGAAAAAGGTTCCACGACTCGGGAAAGGCTGGAGTTGTGGTCGGGATGATGTCCCTGGTAGAAATAACGATGAACCATTCTATCCATCCACGGTCATTGTCATCGTCTACACTGGTGAGGAAAGCGTGGTGACCATACTTGCTGAAGTTTATTACTCTCCCAGGAAAAAAATTGGGAGAATAAAGGTTCATTATATGTGCAAGAGTTAGGGTTTCCCCGATCTCAGTGCACAATTGATGAAGGCAGGCTACCGTCCGCCATATAGATGGGCCTACTTGTGATATGTAGGCCTAATATTGGTGGCAAAACTTTAAAATTATTGTGTCGATCCCTTCACTCGACCCCAAAGAGAATAGACCCAAGGTAAAGAGATATGTAGAGACATACGTGAACCCCTCCTTGGAGTATGTAACTCGCTCGACCATATCTGAGGCGAGAATTTCAATATTGAGGCAGTTGCAGTCCTCCTTCACAGTTGGGATCTAGAAGGGCGAATGAAGGAGGGATATCTACGAACTGGCCAAAAGTGGTAGCCTTGAGAAGTTGCAGAAGAAGGTTTTTCTTGTAGGTCGTTTGCAGTGTTGAGATGATGAGGTATGATGGTGCTAATAGTTGGAGGATCAGACTCAACATCAACCTCCTTATTTTTATTTTTTTCGGACCTCCACTGAAGAAAACACCGGCATTACCGAAGGAACAATATATAAAGACATGGTGGTAAGAGGTTTGTAAAATAAAAGTTCTTGCTGAGAAAGTTGAAGGTTATGAAAGGTTTCTAAGCAAATGCAGAGAAGAAGAAGAAAGACTTATGAAAGTTGTAAAAGTGAAGAAGTAAAAATGATGAATAGCAGCGAAGTTGTAGACGGCAAAAATTGTGATCATGATTACCTCGATAATCAGCGAAAATATTTGTTGAATTGTGGGGCAACACGTGTTCGGGGTATTAAATGTGAGAAGACATGTGTCCTTTCAAATGTCAAAGATTGTTCAAGAATTTCTCACCAAGAAAGGAATCTTCACCTACTTCCCGGTAACACTAAGTTACGTCACCGAAAAGTAGGGGGACTATCTGTATGAGATAAAATTGGTTGTTGGCAAATGGTCGAATGGTAACATGATACGTGGAACTGAAGATAGGCAAGGGACGAGCCTGGAAACAACCAATACATTATACAATGGGTGTGGATGGTACCGGATAAATTCTGAAGACAACACAGTCGACGATAGAAGTTTAAAGTTTGCCATCGGATAACATTAAATGAGCGACCATTATAGAGAATATTTTCATTCAAGGTATGTCGTTATATATTCACCAATGACTCTTTTATTATTATTTAAGAGGAGGTTGATCTTAGGATCTTGTTTCCCTAGGTAGAGCTATAAATAGCGGAGCAATAGCCATTGTAAAGACATGAAACATTCTGCGCACAAAAACTTTACTTTACTATCTTTTCTCTCAATTCAACAACTTTCTTTTCACTGTTATTATTTTCACTTCTGTTCTCGGAGACGCTGTGTTCGAAGCCATGCTTGTTATATTCTTTAATTTCAGTTGTTAAATCTTAATTTTAATCATATCTCTTTATCAATATTTTGGATCAAATCAATTCGCCTGTCCATAAACCACGTAACAAATTTAATTGTACCGTTTTACGGATAAACAAGTATATAGTTTGAAAATCATAGGCATTTTCTTAAATTTTTATACGATATTAGATTAATATGTCAACTTCGTTAAATTGTAATGTTCAGACAATGATCCAATATGTCTTATATAAAATATGACTTGAGGATTCGATCGACTATATAAATATTCACTACCAATAGTGTGAAAAAATTGGAGGCATCTGTCCATGATTTTTTTAAAATCTCGAAAAAGATATTTCAAAAGAAGTTTAAAATTTAAAAAAAAAACATCTCAAAATGTTTTTCCAAATTTTTATTTTATTTTCCTAGAAGTGGTATCAGGGGGTTATCAAAGAGAAAGATCTTTCTCCTTCTCCACATGTTAACTCACAAATCTTCCAAAAACATTTATTCAAATATATATTCTCTTTGTATAAACGTTTTCTGGAATTCCAAAAATTGCTCAAACGGCAATACAGGCGAGCATATTTGAAGAGATGGTGCACAAAAGTATAGAGTAAGTGGGAGAATTTTAATAGTACAGTTGGTTGAAAATCGAAAATTCTCACTTTGTTGGTGATGGTTGAATTCTCCACCTTATAATCCCGTCCCTATTTTTCTTTCTCCTTTCCGTATGTATAATTTATTGAAAAAGAAAATTTAAAAGTGGTGACACTCAAATGAAAGGGAATCTGATGTAATAGTAAAAGTTGTCATCGTGTACTCAGAGGTCATGGATTCAAACCGCGTAAACAACCTCTGGGTGCAAGCAGGGGTGGAACTCTAGGTGGGCGGAAGGGGGTTTGACTGAACCCCCTTTGCCGAAAATTATAATTTGTATAAAATATTATATATATATATAGATGTTGAATTCTTTTAGTTTTTTCGGGTGATTAATGTTTTTTTTTTAATCCTCTTGGTGAAATTCATGCTTCCGCCACTGGGTGCAAGTTAAGGACGCATACATCAAACGCAATATGGTCGCGCTTTACTCGATACCATGCATAACGGAAGCTTGAACACCATCATGCCTTTTTAAGGAGTAAATTTCAGTTTTTCTCTCTCGGCGCTCGTTTAGGTGATTCTACCAACGTACACTTCTTACAAGAATGGGAGGGAGAGAACGGCCGCGGAAGCGGGCAAACAAAGTTCTACTGACAGATCTCAAGCTACTCGAGGAATCGAAGGTGGGATTTGGAAATGGAAAATTACCAATTGGGGGAAATTCCCATGGAGCTACAGAGAAACAAACATTGGTGGACAATGCTAGTCAATTAGGTAAACAGGGGCTTGTGGACACACCAATTACCGGGAAGGGGAAATCAACAGCTAATTTCACTAGCCCGAGCACATGCGACAAAGTTGACAATGGCGGTACTACCAGTAATGCAGTAGGTACATCTAGTGTTAAACCTAATAAAATGCAGAAAAACTCTACTACACCAATGGAGCCTAGACGCAACAAGGTAAATGGCAATGAAAATGCACAGGCACATAGGGTACAAAGGAAATTTGACCTATCTAGCAGGAATAGCCGTGCACAAACCTGGGCCAATAGTGTGACAGGGAATAAAATGGAATCAAAAGATATGAATCTAAGGTATATAGCTCCTCATACATGAAGGGAAGACAATTGTTAAACTTGATCAGGAGGACATAGAATAGGAAAGAGAGTAATGAAAATTGGCTATTATCTTATATATCATTGGAGATTCCCCTTCAATAGGAGCAGTGGAGAGATTTCTCACAACACATTGGAAACTTGCAAGAAAGCCCAAATATACTATCACAACGATGACTACTTCGTCATTTGATTCAAGAGCATGGAGGATAGAAACGAGGTACTATATTTAGGACTGGATACAATTAACAACATACCTATGATAATGAAGGAGTGGTCTGTAGATTTCAACTTCCAAAATGAAATCCTTAAAACTATCCAATATGGGTCAAATTCTTAAACATACCTCTAAGTTGTTGGGGGAGGAAGTCATTGAGCAAAATCAGTAATGGACTAGGTACTCCTTTATATGCTTATGATTGTACTACAAATATTGAACGCATATCATCTTCTAGAGTACTCATTGAAATGAATGTCACAAGACCACTACCTAAATGCATCACAGTGCAAGACCCTAAGGGTGGTGTGTTTGAACAGGAAGTGGCGTATGACTGGGAACCTGAATATTGTGCTACATGCTTGAAAATAGGACATAACTGTAAGGCTGTGAATATGCAGAAGCAACCTATGCAACCTCAGAAAGGGAAAAACCCAAAGCTTGTGCAAGTATGGAGAAGGAGCGACCATGTTCTGAAGATAGCTGATAAATAGGGTACTCAAGCACAGAGGGTAAGTGGTAATGCCCAGCCAACTGTTGGAAAAGAAAACAATGACAAAGTTCAGGTTGTTCCAAATGGAGCACAAATAGAAGGATGAACAGTGGTGAGAGCAAAATCAGCCACCAAGCCAGCCAAAAATGGTGGCACCAAAGAAGGAATGGTCGACACAAATAATGGATTCAGCTCACTAACAGGGATGACTAATGATCCACCAGCTCAAAGTCACCCAGGAGGAGTAATCTAGAACCTGATAAACCAGCAAACTAAGCATATTGAAAGAGGATAAAGTATTCATGGTGATGTGGATGACCCAAACCAATTCCCCACATTGCTAAGATAAAAATCATCACTTGGAACGTGAAGGGAATAAACAAGGTGTATAAGCAAAAGGAGATAAGGGAGTTCATCAAATAAAATAAAGTTAGTATTATAGCTATTATAAAACATAGAGTTTAGGAATGTAAAGTAGGGCAGGTGGTTAACAAAATTGCACCTATAGGGAGTGGCTCTCAAATTCTTCTCCAAACAAGAGAGGAAGGATCTGGCTATATGACCCCAAGATTGTTGAGGTCACAAAGCTAAGTATCCATACTCAGTATATCCAAGATACAATTAGCTTTAGTAACTACACCTTAACCTTTCATATCACGGTTGACTATGATTTGCATACACTACATGATAGGAAGAAATAATGGAGTAAGCTCAGAGAAATAGAGAGTAGATAATAAGAGCCTTGGCTTGTAATGGGAGCCTTCACTACTATTCTTAAGGTTGAGGACAGAGTGCATGGTAATATGATCCAAGACCATGAAATAAGAGACTTTAGAGATTTTGTGAAAGATGTTGGCATGGATGAGCTACAGGCAATAGGTAGATCTTTTACGTGGACTAACAGCCATGTCTTCAGCAAAATTGACAGGGCCTTAGTCAATAGAGAGTGGATGAACTATTTGCCTCCTACACATGTTCATGTACTAGACCCGTACTTTTCTGACCATTTTCCACTAAGTATCGAGATTGGGAGGCAACATAGGAGAGTACCAAGACAATTCAGATTTTCGAACTATCTGGCTGATCATATTAACTTTGGAAAGATAGTAGAAGAGAACTGGAAGACCACTAACAATGCACTACCTTTGAAAAGAGTGTGGCTCAAGTTGAAAACCATCAAACAAGCAAGGAAATCTAAACATAAAGGCGTGCATTGGGATAGATGATAAAATTAAAAGCATCAAGAATGACCTCCAGCTACCACAACAGCATGAGAACATATGATCAGGATCCTCATAATTTTGAAGTAGAGAAAGATCTAAGATCTCAACAGGAAAAATGTGACCTAATAGAGGAGAGCATATACAAACAGAAGTCCAGAGTACAGTGGCTTAAATTTGGAAAATCAAACTCAGCTTATTTCTTTGCTAGCATCAAGAATAGGAGAGCTTAGAACTACATAATATCACTTGTTACAGCAACATGTGACATTATTCAGTTGGAAAATGGGATAGAGGAGGAGATCCTAGGTTTCTATAAAAACCTACTTGGGGCTGCAAACTCCACATTACTTGATATCCAATTAGATGTTATAAGAAGGGGCCTTATGCTATCTAGAACACAACAGATGCAACTTATCAAGCCATTCACTAGGGTAGTGTCACGCCCCAACCTGAAGGGACGTGGCCGGCACCCGGTACCATACTCGGCCCGAGCGTACCACTCTGTAACTGTGAACTCTAGAGGAATAACCCTCAACCTACGCCGATGAGACCNATGGGATAAGTAACGAAAGTAACCTGGAGTTCTGTAGCAGACCTCAGTAACGATAAAGCGAAGTAAGAATTATGGTATAGTATGGCTTGCTTATATGTAGTAAATCTATTGACGCCCAGAGACAGCTTGACATAATGTTGTATATATTTACTAAGTGAG